>VNJV01010519.1:0-40350 GCA_008042635.1 Drosophila nikananu
TGTTTTTCATCCGATCTTTACCAGATTTTCGGTATTGATACATGTTCTACATATGCATGCCTATGCACAAAAAGATAGATATATGGTAATATTTGCGGCTGCAAAACGTTTTTATTGATTTGCGGGGGAGTGGGAGGGAAATTTTTAAATCTGAAACAAACTTGATCTGCGTGCAAAACATTCCGACCTACATACCGAATTTGGTGGCTCTAGCTCTTATAGTTTCTGAGCTCTAGGCGTTTATTGATTTATTGATTTTATTGATTTGCGGGGGAGTGGGAGGGAAATTTTTAAATCTGAAACAAACTTGATCTGCTTGCAAAACATTCCGACCTACATACCGAATTTGGTGACTCAAGCTCTTATAGTTGCTGAGATCTAGGCGTTTACACAGACGGACAGACGGACAGACGGACAGACGGACAGACGGACAGACGGACAGACGGACAGACAGACATGGCTAGATCGACTCGGCTGTTGATGCTGATCAAGAATATATATACTTTATGGGGTCGGAAATGCTTCCTTCTGCCTGTTACATAGATTTGCACGAAATTAATATACCTTTGTACCTACGGTACATGGTATAAAAATGTATATTGTCTAGGTGAAGTGGAAAATTGCTTTTGGGTGAAAATTATAACAATTTCAAATAATTGGTTTAAGCAATTTAAGGGGAGGTGGGAGGAAAATAAATTAAGAAGCAGGAATGAAAGAAAGTATAGGAATTTATTTTATTACATTAAATTTTGGTATTCAAAATATATAAAAATATAAGCTAAAAAAACTGATTTACTATAATTTCCAAGAATTTTAATAACTCTCCAAAAGAACCCTCTAAACTTCTTGAGTTGTTAACTTCATAAAATATGACCATATGAGCATAACAAATTCTCACATTTTTTTTCGGCTTACATAAAATATTACCAAAAAAATTTATGCATAATTAGAAATGCCAACGAAAAGCGTTGTTAGCTAAGCGTACTTCCTGGTTCAATATGTAAAACGATGATACTCCCTTCTTAGCCTCACCCTCTCCTGGGATTCACTCACGCAAGGCGCATAATCAACAATGGGAATATGGCAACACATTCAACATCAACATCAACAATATCACGCACTAGTCATTAGCTTTGTCTGGATAAACAAACACCACACAGCACACACACTCGGCTGCAAGTTGCAAGTTGCAAGCGGGCACAAGAAATGCAACACGTGCTGTGCATAAATAATAATAATAAAACCGAAACATACACAGAACGCGCGGGGGCGAGTTTTTCATCAGAAGTTTTTCCCTCAAGTTTTTCATTTTTCCAGCTGACCAACTCGATGGTTCGTTCTGTGGTGTGTTATTGACCCCCCCGGTTCTTGAGGCGAGAAAAGAGTTTACATTGAGAGAAGTAGGAGGTGTTTTTAAAGGCATATTTTTAGGGAATATTAGCAGGTTTTTAACACAATGATTATTTATATTGCATTAAAATATTATTTAAATCTTGCCTAGAATTTTGAATCTATTCAAACTCTATTTGGTCTTATAAAATATTGTTTTGGTGTTATCCAAAGTCTAATTCTTAGATTAACAGTCTTGAAAATATTAAAATAGTAGTGATTTTTATTAATTTGAACCTTATTTCATTACAATAATTTTGTTGTACTTATCACTCTGTGTTTTTTACATCCCAAAGATAATATTAAACATCTTAGTCTGATATTTCTCACTCTGCATATAGATTATGCATGCTCAAAGAGCCTCGGCAACAGAGACATTCGTTTGTTTGGTGCCATCCCGAATGAATTAGAAGTGGTGCCGGAGAGCCCAACCACTTGTTTCTGTCCAAAACCGACATGGCTTCAGCCTCAAAACATCAGTTCCAAACAGAAATTTCTTAATTCTTCGCAGCCTCGACTTGACTCAACTCGACTCTTTTGCATAATGTGTGTGATAAGCTTGGGGGATTTTCTGCTCTGACACAGATATTTTTTTGCGCCGGTATCTCAAGATACTTTCGCAAGCGGATGTGGCAGATACTTAAAACGGCATTCAAATTTTACTTTACTTCGCCGGCGCTGTCACATTTATAAATACAGATCCCTCCCGGGATATTATCTGCACTGAGTAAATCTCTTTGAAGTCCAATATTAAATTGAAGTCATTAGGCTTGCCATTAAATCTTGTTTTAAATATACATATGTTATGAGTATTTTTATATTTGTTTGCCTGCCGGTTTGCAGTTCATTAAACTTCACACACAGCTGCCAAAATGCGAATTAGCGAAACAAATTTAAATAAATTTTTATGTAAAATTCTAGATGGAGCACAGAGTCGCAGCCAAGGTTAGTCGGGGGATTTCTCAGGTATTTGTTTTAGCTGTAGAGGAAAGTGTGACCCATATATTATGCCCGAGTATCTATAGGATTTTTAAACTGTTCTATATATATATAGCAAATGCCGGTTTATAATTAGATGGAACTCACTTCACCCACTTTCGAGTGCACTTTAGTTTTTCGCCGCTGTTCCTCTATAGATCTTCCGCATAGTTTGTGGGCTGTCTAAACATTTTTCCTACCTTTCACAGAGAGATAATTGTGAATCATTTGGACATATTTATTTGACACAAGTGGAGCAGCTTCGATCAGCATTATAGAGGCTCTATTTTTGGTGGGACATTCATAACCAAAAGTATTCTCCTTTTGCCTGACATTAATGAGTGTGTTAATCGGCCCAGAAAAGGTGACATATATATATGCTTGAGTTCTATATTGGATATATATTTTTATATACATTTTTGGAGGAGGTTTGCCTGCCAGAACGAACTACCTTCACCCCCTTCTCTCACTTAATTGAATTGCCTGTATTTTCGACCTTAATTAAAAGCCCCGCGGGGCAGGAATAAAAGTTCATTGACTTTGTAATACACTTTTAATGATCGTGATTTGAAAGAGGGCGTTGTAGAAATCAATTTTAGTGTGGCTTCTATGTTTACTTAATTGAAAACTATGCCTAGGGACAAGCATAGTCCCTTTTGAAGAGCTCTCTCTTGGGAATCATTCTCCATCCCTTTGCCGCGGTGCGCGGTTTCTCTTAAGTTCTGTGAGCTTCTTGAAGCTTTTACGAATCGATCTTCTCGGAAAGTTTTTCCTTTGGCCATAATAATCAGTCTAGCAAGCGCGCGTGTTCGTGGCGGATCGGATCGGAACTCAGTACTGGGAGTACTACACCTCTATATATCGCGCGAAATTGTACTTTTTGATGTCTGTTTTATTTATAAGTTTTTCCCAAATATTTCTCATTTTGCGCGTAGTTTCGGGGATTTGCCATTTGAGTTTTGGGGAATCTTATTTCGGTTTTGCAGCTGGAGTTGTCTGTGTTATTTATAGTTTTTTTTTACGTTTGATATGTGTGCTGGTTCCTATTGTTGTTTGTACGCAATTGCGTATGAGTGATTTGTGCTGGCCATCTCCTTAGTCAGATTTGAAAATTTTTTACTGGCACATTGCCCGACATTACGCAGCTGTTTAGAACACCATAAATTTTCACCGTCTTCTTAGTTGAAATATGCCATGTAATTTACATAATTTCTGGAAACATTTAGCCAGCTAGCAGAAAGTCTTGAAGAAACTCTTCCCAAAAAGCTAGTTGCCACAATCCCTGAATATCTTATATCAATGAAATTTACTTAGATTTCAAATGAATTTATATTTTTTAATACAAAATTCTAGGTGTGAACCTCACAAATTTATTGGGAAAGTCTTGCACAAAGTCTTCCAAAACGTAAATCAAAGTTGACAAATGATTCACGGAATTTGTGATGACTGCCCGAAGACATGTGTTTTGGGAACTTGTTGAAATACATTTGAAAAAGTTCTGCCACATTTTTTTACGAGACTTTGAATGCATCTGGAACATAGATATAGATCAGCTATGGAAATTTTTGTGAAAATATCTTTTTTGTTGCGGCAATTTGAGTTAAGAAAGCGATTCCAGATGGAATATTTAGGCTTTATAGCCAACGTTTCCAATGACAATCTCAAGTGAGCCGCGAAACCAGATGCCAAACATCGAGTGTCATTCGACACGAGCATAATCCTAGGGCCTAGGCCTCCTCCACCCAATATTTGTTTACAAAATCGAGCAGCCAGTGTAACCCTTTTGGTTTCGAATCTTCCTTATTTTTCCTCTCCCCAAAAGAGATGAAGAGATCTCCGCCTCTGCCATTTGGAAATGGCGTCAGCCGGCGGAAATGATGCGTCCAGATACCCAAAATTAACCCAATTGCTCCAAGCTTTTTGGTATAAACAAAATATTATATATATGTTGAATTTCACACGCTATTTGGTTTATTTTCGTTTAATATCCGCGCAACAAAAAAAAGGGAATAAAAATTGTACTGAACTGAAATCGAAATTGAATTTGAATTGCCGGCTGTAAAAATTTAATTAATTTAATTAGTTTTCTGTGGGCCTTTCAATTGGCAAATGAGGGAATTTCAGATAAGATTAAATAGTTTCAAGGAAAAAGAGAAACAGGTTCTGATGGATCATGAGTAAATTTGCTCAATTGCTTCCAAGAAACACAGCACAATACATCATTTATTATTTATAAGACTGATAAGAGCTTTTATCTAGAAATCTAGAAATCATGTCTCTTTAAGTACAATGCTAAGTAATTAAATTGCAAAGAAAATGAGCTGTTTCCGCTCGCGAAATTCACGTGGGAGCTGCTTTATGCAAATTCTCTCTTTTTGCGCAAAAAAAGCGCCGAGAGACAAAAGAAACTCTAACCTGACAGGTTGACAGAGAGATCACAAGTTAGATGACTTTTAGAGAACGACGACCCTCAATATATCAGATGGCGTTATATATACATGTTTCTGGTTGTCATGTAAATGTGCGAGCGACGTGAGGTCGTAAAACACTGAGACCTCGGGAACGTTAAAGGCCGACTGGCTAGTGCTTATCTGGTTGCCTTTGGGACAAGTTAAAGCAACACATCTTATCAGGAGAGCAAATAAAACATACATTTATCTCGAGTGTGGTGGGCAAAAAGCTAGGAAAATAGGAACCAGAGAGACAACTTGAGTTATAGTTTAGTTTTTGTTAAGAAAATATCTCTAAGAAGCCAAATTTAAATACAAAAGACAGGCTTTTTTGAAAGGTTCTTCATGAGAAATATATTCTTTATTCCAAAAATATTCAAAAAAATATATTTTCTTATAATTAATATTTCCTCAAATAAACCATAAATAATAAAACTAATAAATTGTTCCCTCCTTATTTTTTACAGACTGTCCAGACAACTTGGCGGCCCCAACTGCCGCTGCCCCGGGAGCTTCAACTGACCGATGACCGGAACAACAGCACCGACGATCACGACTCGAAGGTGATCACCACCACAACCACAGCGGATATACACAGCCACAACCATCACCAGCACCAGCATCATATTCACCACCCAGACGAGCAGGACCAGGATCAGGAAGAGGACATGGATCGTCTGAGAGGCAATCACAGCATTGGCGGCTCATCGCAGCAGCTTTCCGGCAAACAGAAATGGTCATTTGGCCGACTGTTTCGCAAAAAGAAGGAGGCGGAGAGTGCCTCTTCCAGCGAGGAGGATCGCAAGGCGGGCTTTGTGCCCGCCCAGCGTCAGTCGGCCAGCAAACCGAAGCAATCCAAGCACGGAAATAAGGGATCTTCGCGTAGCAGCAGCAGCAGATTCGATCACATTGTGGTAAATCCACAGCAGCAGGCACCACCACATCCGCCGCAGCCCATCGACAATGAGTTCTTTCTGCCCGTGGAGACCATACAGCCGGAACCATACTACCAAAACCAGCCGGGCTATTACCAGCAACGCTCCAGCAACTCCCTGGACAGGAGACTACTCCTGCAACAGCCGCAGGGCAATGGCTATCATCATCAGCAGCATAAATCCCGCTCCGCACAGAGAGGTGGTGGTGGTGGTCCCAAGCCACCCGGAGTGGCCAACTCTAGTGGTGCCGAGGAGGAACTGATATCGCTGAACTCTTCCACCTTCTCCAAGTACCGCAGCGATGAGAGCATTCACTTGGGTTCCATGGCCCCAGGGCAGAGTCGACGTAGTCGAGCGGCTCGCAACGAGCGTTACTACAAGCGACTCTCCCGCGATGGGGAGCAGAGTCATGGAGGAGCACCAGTCGTTCTACCGCAACAGCATCACCAGCAGCAGCAGCGGTACAAGACGCAGCCTCTGCCTCTGTCCATTTACCAGCCAACGACGAACGCCCCCGCCAGTGGCTATGTCCAGTGGCAGCCGCAGAAGAACCTGCAGAACTCGATGCAGAGCGATGGAAAGCGAAGCATCAGCTACGACAGTCACATACATTTGCAGAATTTGAGTGGCAGGATGCAGAGCAAACCGTTGCCGCCACCACCTCCGCCCAGGGATCCCCTGAGGCGAGTGCATGTGGGTGGTTCCGGATCGGGTCTCCAGATTGGCTCCAGCTCTGGCGATCTGCGACCCGTTTCATACGCCTTCGATCACAGCGGTCGCTGTGTGTCCGACGATCGAATTTGGCAGCCGCCACACTATCAGTCGGTGCACTCGCTCAACTCCCAGCCCAGTTCCTCGATAGCCAGTGCTCCTCCGGTCCAGCAGCAGCCACACCATCGGCGCTTCATCACCCGTTCGGAGCGGAATGCTCATCCCGGCAAGCAGTCCCTGCCAAATGGCATTGATTTCCATTATGTGGCCGATGCAACGCCGCGCTCAAGGAAGCCCATACACTTGATGGATACGGGGAGGATGGATAACGAACGGGGAGGAGGAGGAGTACCAGCCTCCAGTGGCATACTGAGAACCTCCAAGAGTGGCCTGGCCACGTCAAGTCCCGCTCCTCAGCAGCAGCAGCAACAGCAGCAGCAGCCGCCGCTTCTCACCAAACCCCGTTCCTTCTCCAGCTCGCGTTTGAGCGAACTGAGAAGCTATCCCATGCCCATGTACTCCGAGGTGCAGAAGCCCAAGAGGAGTGCCCCTCCGCCTGTGAATACTTCTCCCAGCGACCAGGATAACAACATCATTTGCGGGAGTCTGCACATCAAGCCCAGCCTGGAGTCTGGCCAGAATCAGAACTACGTGGAGATACGACATCGCGATGTCCACAAGACCAACTCCATGCCGCATCACTATCAAAACCGGAGATCTGGCGAGGATTTGCCCAACAAATACGAGGAATATGTGGCCGAGAAGCGGGAGCAGCATCAGCAGGCACCAGCTCCTGTCTATCCGGAACGGAAAATGAGCTGCACGGCTCCTGCCGTGGCACCAACTCAACCGCCGCCGCCCGTGTATTTCCCCCGCAAGAAGCCAGCTAATCTGGAGGAGGCCATCAACGAACTGGAGGCCATATACAAATCACTGGGACTGACAGAACCAGCTGCTGAACCCAAAGCAGCAGAGCCCAAGCTGGATATGATCTCGAAGATGCGAGTGCCCACGCCCAGTGACTTTGAGAAATTCGCCCTGGCGCATGCCGATGAGTACGAGGACGAGGACTCGCCCACTGGCGAACCCGATCCCGTGCGCGACGATGTGGCCTTTAGGAACCTGCAGCTGGCCAATCTTCAGCATCGATCGTCGGAGAAACAGCCGCCATTCGGCATCCCTGTGGGTCCCATTGTCCCAGCTCCCCAATCCGATTATCTCCATGTGGAGCCTGTGAGGGTGAAAAAGAAGACCAACTCGCCGGACATCGTTAAGGATGATCTGGCTGTGCGTGCCCTGCGCAAAGATCCGCCGGGACCCAAGTCCAGCTTTGTGTATCCCATGCAGAAAAAGCAGCGGGCCACGAGGACGCAGTCGGCCAACATTTACAACCTGATCCAAAGGGATGCTGCCAAACCCTCTGGCGGAGATCTGAACAGTTACATCGAACTGACGCGCAACCTGGAGCGATCCGGCAGCATGTCCAATCTTCAGGGTGAAGCTGATGATGTGCCAGCCACCCTGGACTTGCTGCGCAAGCTAAAAGCCCAGGATGAAGAGCTGGATATGGCCAGAAAGCAGCATCATCCCATACCCTTCCGGCATCCCAGCCAGGGTGGAGCCATTGCCCAGCTACCAGAGCGACTGCTGACCCAAGAATTAGAACATCAATCACCGCGAGCGGCGCCAGTGCCAGCTCCCCGGAAGAGTCTCTCGCCCGAGCCGACCATGATGGATGATGCCCTCAACAAGATTGCCCAGGATGCGCAGGCCAGCAGCATTAAGCTGAGCCACGAACTCAACGAACTCCGCAAGGAGGCTTTGATTACGGCGGCGAGACCCAAATTGAATGCCGAGCAGCAGAGATTGGAGGAGGAGCTGCAGCAGATCGAGGCTGTTTCCGAGGCGGCCAAGCGCTGTGGCCAAATGCTGCTGGACACGCTGCCCGATGCGGATCAAGGAGAGGAACAGGAGCCGCAAGAGAAGGCACCGCGAAAGCTGCATAAGGAGGGCAAGCTCATCCGGGCCATTGACGAAGTCTCCGAGGCGGCCAATGCCGTTTGCGAGAAGATCCTCAAGGATATTGTGACCACCGAGCCGCCCGTGATCGTCCACGAGGCCCTCCAGGTGAAGCAGACCACCAAAACTCTGCCCAGCGGTGAGCAGCTGGTGATGCCGCATCTCATCAAGAAACTGGATCCCATACAGTCGGACAAGATCGAGCATATTGCCAGGCGCTGCATGCGCCAGCTGAGCGAACTGGCCAATCCGGACTACGACAACCTGGTGGACACCTGTAATATGACCAACAGCCACGTCACCAATGCGCCGGGTGATGCCACTCTCGTTTGTCCCGTTCCAGAGAATCGCGCCGGCGCCGGCGGCAAGAGCCAGACGCTCGAGGAGATTGACAAGATCATGCAGGAGTGCGAGCGTCAGGCGAAGGGCAGCAGCTCCACGGGATCAGGATCGATATCGACTCCCAATACCACCACAACCACCGATGATCAGCGCACCACCGCTCCCAGCCTGACCAGCGGCAGTGGAAGCGGCAGCGGCTGCGGAAGCTTCCCACCAAATGTGAGCACCACCGCCAGCTCGTTCAGCTCGAGCAGCGATTGTTTGGCCAAGTCGTCGAGCCCCTCGCGCGCCAGCCGACCGCTCTCCTCGAGCATCACCTCCTTCAATCCGTACTCCTCCAGCGACTATATCAAGTCGCAGAGCAGCGACTGGCATGCACCCAGCACCGATCCGATCAAGACCTTCAGCACCACCTCGTACGAGGGCCAGTCCACACCGCAGAGCACCACCATCAGCACGAACACGTTGAGCACGACGATCAGTAGTAACACCACTAATAATCCCAGCAGTCAGCAGGAGTCCGAGTCCGCGTCGTCGTTGTCGCATCCAACCGCCTCGGGTGTTGGTAGTTCATTATCACCGCCGCCGCTGCAACTGACGCCGGTGGGCGAGCGGAGGAAGCGTGGAGCTTCATGCTCCTCCGCCACCTCATCGCCGTCACAGTACAACTCCAGCGAGGAGCTGGCCGCCATATTTGGCATCGAGGAGCATCCGAAGCTGCGTACCGGCAGCCGGCTGACGACAAACGCCACAGGTAACGGAGACGAACCCAACGCCACCGAGGCCCCGAATCCGAATCCGAGTTCGCCTGAATCCGAATCTGCTGCCACTGCCAATGCCACTACTGCTACTAATCCCGCCCAGCTCGATTCAGCTAATAGCGCTACTAATCCCGTTTTGAATGTTCAACTTGATGTTACTACTAGCAACTCCAACAACTCCACCACCCATACCCATCCAACCTCTAACGATAGTGCCAGCTCCTGTAGTAGCCATAGTTATAAGCTAGAGACCATCCCGGAGCAGGATCACGAGGAGTCCAGCTCGCTGAAGTTGTCGCCGAACTTTAATCGGATTTATGCCAGCAAAATACGCATTGTTATGGATCGAGATCAAGATGACGATGATGCATTGGAAGAGGCAGAGTCAGAGGCGTGTCTTCTGCCTGAAGGTGGTTCCCATTCCGCTCTAACCCAATTCGATTCGTTGAGTTCGCTGGAGGAGACATCCTCTAACCCGGACTCGGGAAATGTCAGTCTCACGGATTACCCTTTGGTGCCCAGTCATGCGAATGCCTCGTTGGAATTGCAAACCTCGTACAACAGTCGCTTTGAGGTCAGGGAGCACTATGTTTCTGAGGTTTCGATTAGTGCTTCGGAGTCCACGGATGACGAGCAAACCGATACCGAGTGTGTAGAGATTCCACTTTCCATTAGGGAAGAAGATTTTCCTCCACTTCCCACCGAAGAAGAGCTGGAGGAGAGTCTAAGGGAAGAGCTAGAACTGAACGTGACTCTAGATGAAGATAGTTCTGAAATTGTCAGGCAGAGTAGTGAAGATACAGTTGAAGAAGAGTCACAACTAAAACTTAACGAAACTGTTAGTCTTAGCGAAGAGGTCTATAATCTAACCACTGAGTCTTTGATTCGTCACTCTTCTAGTGAAGTAACTGATACGAGTATTGCCACCATAGAAGTTAACGAAAGTCTACTCGAGGTCTCGGCCTTTGACGAGCTAGATTTTGGTCTTGACGAATCGGAGTTAATTGGTAGAATGCTAGACGCTTCCTTTGATGAGCTAGATGAGTTGGATATTAGTGAAATTCCTAGGGAAAAAACTGAAACTGAACTTGACGAAACTTCTTTGAATGGTTTGGAAAGCATAAATTTAGACGAAACTGAATTTGAGAAAACAGAACTTGACGAATCCGAACCTAGCGAAAGTCAACTAAACGATAGTCCACTTAACGAAACTTCTTTAAACGGTATAGTGAGCTTAGAACTTGACGCATCCGAATTTGACAAAAGTAAACTTAACGAAAGTCCTAACGAATCGTATTTAAACGATTTAGTAAGCTTAGTACTTGATGCATCTGAATTCGACGAAAGTAAACTTAACGAAACCTCATTCGATCAGTTAAATGAACTGGACGAATGCGACTCGGCGATGCCGATTTCACGTCGCAAAAGCATCGTTTACGAGACCCCTGCCCTCAACCTGAGCATTTCCGAGGTGAAATTGAATTACGAAACCCAAGTGGCCGAGGAGGAATTGAAACCAGAACGAGAACAGGAGGAAGAAGGAGAAGCCGCCACCGAATCGAATGAGGAAGCGGATGATGACGATGATGAGGATACTTTAGCACGTAATGAGGCAAGGCAAGACAGTGGCAGTGGCAGTAGCAGCGATGTAACTGAGACGCAGACACATTGTCGCAAAGGACTTCCGGCGAGGGAAGCTCCTCCAGCTAATGATGATAACAACAATGCTGCTGCTGATGATGATGAACAGCCGACGACCAGCTCCAAGGCACTGTCCGTTTTTGGTGAGCTGCGAGAGGTGCAACGGCTGGTGGCACCTGTAGATGCAGCGGCGGCGGCGGCGGCTGCTGGAGCAACCCGCGGCGGTTGGACCACTCTCGAGCACGTTTTTGTCGCCTGCACCGTGGGCCTGATTACGCCGAACGATTTGCTCACTTTGTGTCTGATCGTAATTGGTGTGATTATCATTATTGCAATTGCGCTCGCCTGAGTGTGTACCTGCTGCGGCACTGCAACTCTGCTGCTGCCTGTTATTGTTTGTAATTGTAATTATGCGGAGAAACCCGTGAAGCGGTGAAGAGAATTATTATGTATGAATTATTTTCCTATAACATTTCTTCGTCGATTTAGCAGCCACCAAGTGCACTTAAAAAGTTTCCATTTACAGTAATTAGTCATTAGGCAATGGAATATGATTGTATATGTATGTAAATTACAATTAATTTAGCTATTATTTCCACAAGAACCAAAAGTATTCTCAATTTTGTATGTTATATTAAGTGCAATTATGTTACGAACCATATGTTTAATTATATTTTTTTTAATTCTATTCATTAATGCTCTCTCTCTAAAAAAGGCAGATTCTTTAACAAAATGTTCTCCTATTTAATTTCTTAATTAATTGTTAATTTGACTGCAACTTGTGCCAATGATTTTTATACGTTTACTTAATTATGCCCATATTAATTAATCAATTTAATAATTTAACCACACTATGTACTATTCCCCTATAATGTTTAAGCACATACAAATATTGCGAGAACTATTATTCGAAAATTAAAAAGATATCTACCATTATCAAAAATACTAATAACGAAATATATATTTTCTAAAATCTCTTTGTATATTTTCAGCTCGAAATTTAATAGTTTAAGTTTTGACAGCGAACTCAACTCGTTTCTTATGAAGCATTCATTAATTATTTCGCATATATAATTTAAATATTTATATAATTTAAAACAGACAAATGTGGATTAAATGCAGAAGCCATGAAGCGAATAAAGCATATAATTATTATTAATAAAAGTGTTGTTTAAAAAATATCTACGATTATTTCATCGTTTTTTCCGTTTTCGTTTCCACCTCTGCGTTGTTGTTGTTGCTTTTTGCGTGTGTGTGTTTTTTTTTAACAAATAAATATTTTTTGTGTGTAGAATAGTAATGATTTTGACTAACCTCTTTCGAAATAAAAACATCAAAATTATTCCCTTAAAGCCCAAAAATCTATTTATTACGTATATACCTGTTGTTCTTGTTGCTAAAGTTGCTGCCGCCAAAATATGAAAATTGCTAATATATATTGGAATATTATTGAAATATTTTCTGCTTTTACAGGTATTTTTAATATAAAATTTGTATACTTTGAAAAAATTATTTAAACGAAATTTGGAATGTTTGGGTTGGTGTCTTAGCTGAAGCTCTTGTTGTTGAAACTGTTGAAAGCTTTTTACCTGCGATAGGTGGCGCCAAAAGCTGTGGTGTAGTTTTGGTGTAAAATTAAAATTATTCGTTAAAATTTTTGATATTTTTATAGTTGGAATTTTGTTAAACATTATGGTGAAATTGTTTAAATTTAAGGGATAAATATTTGATTTATTCCACTTTAAAGCTGTCTCTGTTTTTTATTAAAAATATTAGTTGTACTTTTTAAAACGCAGTAGAATTGTCAATAAAGACATTTTTGTGAAACATTTATTTTTGGGTTTAAAATAGAAAAGCGTATACATCTAATATATTTCTCAGATTAAAATTAAATAATTGTTTTAATCAAAATACTAATTTAAAAACGAAATAACATTTTTTTTTAATTTTTTTTTATTTTTATTATTATTTAGAAACAGTTCACATTTTTTTATTAAAAAATAACAACAAAAAGTTTTGTCTTCAAATTCCAACTTAATGCAGAAATACAGCGAAAACTTTTTAGTAAAGGGCACAAAACCGTAGAAACTTGTTTAACTTAAACTTAGTTGCCAAAGTGGTAAAACAAATAAAAAGGTTGTACTTTTTTTTGGGCGGATCTGTTACGAAAAAAGTAATGTGTCTGATGTATTTGCGTTGCTGGGATTCTGTTTACGATTTGTCTGCCTCGTCGGGTCACAGACTTGGGGTCCCTCAAAAGTATTTATTTATTTTCCTGCGAAATAGCAACAGAAAAGAGCTTAAAGCTAAAAATCGTCTTAGAGGAAAAAGGGAAAGTCGTGGTCTCATAATGGAACCAATTTCAAGGAGCTGCTGAAACTTTTCTTGTTGCTCCTTTGCCGTCGTCGCTGGGTTCATGTTGTGGCATAAAAAGGACATTCAACTGCAGGTTGGTCGTCCTGGTTTTCTTATTGTTTTCTGTCTCTTTCTTTCCTTATTTATTTTTCTTTTTTTTCACGTAATTATGTTTTTGGCCTTTTTTGTCTAATGAGGCGTACAATTTCCATGGAGGAGGTAATCCAAGCTAGGAACCCAGGGAATATTGATATATATATTTACTTGCCTCCTCGCTGCCTTCATTCTGCCTTCGTTCTGCGTTCTCTTTCTAAAATATCTGACTTTTATTTCCATCAGTATTTTATTCTCGGGAATCTTCGATTCGTTTGACGTCAAGGGATTTGCCGGCAAGATTTATGTTGCGAGTACTGCGATTGTAATTGAAAATTGGCTTAGTTCTTGCTTTAAAATTTAAGTTGAGGAAATGTTCCTTTTTTTTTTGTGACAAAGAGTTCATTTACCTTGCCAGTAGAGCATTGCTCTCGTTACACAAACTCTCACACAGACAATGGCCGGCACACCAGGCTAAATAGCAATAAAAATGTCACCAGGCTCTAATTTGTTTTTTGTCTACGCCACCAGGACTTGGCTTCGCTTGCCTTGCCTTGCCTTTGCCTCTCGCTCCAAGGACCTCCTCCGTAGCTCCATAAATAAACCAAACAACCGCACGACAGTCTGTGTGTGTGTGCATAGTCCCGGAGTTCCTTTTCTGCATGTGGGTTCGCCCTCCTACTGCTTCTATCACTGAAATAATCATAACTCACTTAACCCCATTAAATTGCGCCTGGGAAGTCGTAGAGTTGCAAGTGGGGAAGCCCCACAAAAGACCTAGGGGGCGTATGAGCGATATTCACTAGTTGGTGGGCGGCGAGGCGGATGCGGGGCGTGTCCAAGTGGTTGAGACGCTTCATTGACAACGACAAGAACCTTTTGTAGTGGGGCTCAGCAACACTGCCTGATAATTACTATCAGGACAAGACAGCAGTCAGGCAGCGACGGGCGTTGTTCCCCTTTTCGGCGTTACTCATACGCCGCGTGGTACACACCAAAATTCAATTGATGTGTGAGTGTGCATACAGGTGGAAAAAATTTAGTATTTGATATATTTAAAACTGAAATATAGGGCACATATGAAGCTGAACATTTTTGAAATAATAACAGTCTACTGAATAACTTTCTTGATATTACTTTAGACCTTCAAAAATAGATTTAAAAGTCTTGTAAAGTCTTTAAATCTCCTTTTTTGCAACGTTTTTTCTGAAATATCAGTTTGAATATTTTTCTATTTCGCCAATTCTGTCTTTAACATCAAAAAAAGAAATCATATATCCATTTAATGCCCAATTACTGCTTCTAGTTTCTTGCTGTGTGCGAACATTTTGTGGTCTGGATTGCTAGCAAACTCGTTGGCATGCGGTCAAGTGTGGGTTGCGTTTGTTTTCGTTCGCTACTGTTGCGCAGATTGTTGTGGTTGCAATTTGGAGTTCCCCTTCATCAGCCACGCACTCCCTCACCCCCTCAGCCACCTTTTACCTACCTAACTACCTCACCACCATGAAAACCCTGCTGAAAACCCTCCTCTTCAATCTGATCAAAATGGGGGCACGCCACAAAATTTAACAGTCGAGAACTTGGACAAACATAATTTTAAACTCGCGCGAGGGAGAAGGAAGTGGCAACGAGGCCGAGTCTGAGGTAGAAGCAACTTGTTCAATTTTGGTGGGGCCTGTTGTGTAGTACTATAGTTGCTTTATTGAGTGTAACGCTTAGGGGAGCAGAAGGGGCTCTCTGTTTTTTTTGGTCCGGAGGCATATAACGGCTTTGTTTAGGTCCTGGCCAATGCGCAGGTACAAACAAAATATATGTTAAATGAGAGAGGGAGAGATAGAGAAATGTTTTGGTAAAGGCGAATTGAAAGGATAGCTAGGTCCTGAGAGTATAAAGCAGTATTGCCAAGTTGTAATAAGGTTTTTCATGGCTGCTGGTATATATTTTAAATAAATGAATAAAATAAATATATTAATTTTATAAAGAAAATAGAAAGTATTTGCAGTTTATTAAACTAATTAAGCTTTAAATAGGAATACTTATTTTAGCATTCATTTCCTACGCATTTGTAATTTTAACTTAAATAATGCAGTTAATTATATTAAAATCTAAGGAGTCTTATTTATATGCATCCATTTATCACTTTAATTGATAACATTCTTTATTAATTAATAACATTAAATTTAGTTATAAATTGACACTTTCTCTAAAAGATAAACAAATATTTTCTCAGTGACTTAAACCACAATTCTCCTCTCACATCTCTTTCTCTCACTTTCTGCCTCTCTGAATATTCTCGAATTCGCCGTTTGTAAAAACCGGCTAAAGTAGTCAGCTGTTCTTCCCTGGCCTCAGGACTTTCAATGTTGTTGCCTTTATTGTTGTATCTCAGTTACTGCCGCTCCTGATATTACTGGGCGAAAATGAAAACTCTCTTTCGCGTGGGCCAGTCTACGCTGAGTTCTCCAACAAGTCGGTTATCGCGGCGGAAAAGTGCTCGTTGTGTCCTTCAAACACTGGATAAACTTTACGTAAATCGAGAGGGAAATCTCGGCGGAAAATTCACCATAAAAAGTTATTAGTAAAAGATATTAAAGGGAAGTGGAAAAAATAAGAGGAAATCCCAACAGGGAGGCCAAGAAAACAATACCCAAAGAATTCCAGCCAAGTCCTGAGAACAAGGTGCGTTCTGTAAAGTTTTTCACAGTTTGGGAGTAATGAAAGGAAAATATATGCCTACACTTGGAATAACAATTGTTTTTAAATCCAGAAATATGACCTGAGTTCTGGAAATTAAATATTTAATCAGAAAATTAAGTAAGAGCTTTTAAAGTTATGATTTTATGTAAATATTATTTGTTATATTTTAGGAATAAAATTAGGATACTTTTTATGAGGTTCAAAGAGTTCTTATAACAAACTTTATATTCTTTTTATAAAAAAAATAAGAAATGTCACATATTGATGACTATTTTTCTTACTTATAATTTTTCTTAAGTTATGCCCATTTTTATAGTGTATTTGTATAGTTGGGAAAATGCACGTGTCCGCTTGAAGGGCTGGAAAGCACACATCCTTGTACACACACAAATTTGTTGGTCAGCAACAGTTAAACGGAATTTTCCGGAATGTGTAAAGCTAAAGTTTCTGTGAAGTTGGCGTTTGTTTCCACCTTGAAAAACCTCTCCTCTTCTCGTTGTATTTGCCTCCCCTGATTGGTGCGTTTTGCTGCGGATTAATTTTTGTGCAATTCATTTCACTTAATGCGTAATTCATGTCTTTTCTACATGGCCATGAACACGCCCCCAATTCCACAGCCCACAGCCGCCCACGAGAACGCCTTTGTCCTGTCGCTGGGATCCGCCGTCTGACATTTGTTTGCCAATTTTCATTGTTGGTACGTTGAACTCGGCTGACTTTTCCCCTGCAGCCCTTTTTTCCGCCGAGTTTTTCCACGCATTTCGGTGGCTCAAGTTCACTTTTTTGTTATGCTTTTCTTTATTTTACTTCTATTCCGTTTTCTGTTGGTTTTCTTTGTTTTGTGGGAGAAGTGCAGAAGTTTCCTTTCGCCTCAGCAGCATCTTGCTGCAGCCTTTTGGGTTATTTGCATTTGCATTTCTATGGAGCCTTTACCTTCCCTTTTGGCATTTCCCTGGAGTGTTTCTATGGTGCTAGGGACTTTTATGTACCTATTTCTGTGCAACTTTGTTTGGCTTTTTCTCTGACCTTAAAGTAACATTAAATTTCAATTTGTAGTTTTGCTTTAAGATACCTAATGCTTAATTAATGATATCAAGTCTAATTTGTTAAGGTAAAGCTCTTTTTAAAGTTGAAAAATTAAGCAAAAATGTAATGCGATTGTTCCAGTTTTATTTTCCCAGCAAGTGATATTTTCTTTAAGCAATTTAAGCCGAAAAGAAGTGAGAGGAAAT
The DNA here is from genome assembly GCA_008042635.1 of Drosophila nikananu. Classification (NCBI taxonomy): domain Eukaryota; kingdom Metazoa; phylum Arthropoda; class Insecta; order Diptera; family Drosophilidae; genus Drosophila; species Drosophila nikananu. The sequence goes on from VNJV01010519.1 coordinate 17,604, forward strand.
TCAAGGAAATTGTGAAAACGATTGGAAATTGCATGGGAGAACTTAAAGCTGATTTGGAGCTTGACTTAGGTAGAGGGATTGTGCCAAATAATTGTTTGCTCTTTCCGTTCGCTTTCATTTAAGAGTTTCTTCCTTTTACTCCATCATTTGCCACCTACAGAATACAGATACATCTGCAGATACAGATACAGATACAGTTACAGATACACCTACTTTTTGGTCTTTAGCATTTATGGTAGTGCCGTGCCACTTCTTGGTGTATCCTTCAGATACGTGAGTGATTCAACGTAATTATGTTTCATCATCGGCTGGCAGATGTGGCTTTCTGTCTCTTCCCTCTTCTCTGCCTCCTTTAAACCGTATTATAACTGTTATTTGTGCACGTATGCACGAAGTAACAGTTAAAGCCAAAAAGTATCTCAACATTCATTGGGATCCAAGAGGAGGAAATTGCCAACTGATTGTCTTGGTTTTTTGGCGGTTTTCAGCGTTTCAACATTTAGCATTCGCGGCGGCATCATTAAGCCAGGAAAAGTGGCTGAAATGGATGTGTATATGCGGGTTTATTATTGCTGAAAATAATCCAACAAATTAAGCAGACATGTGAGGGTATATGAGTAATTGTAATCCTCTTTTAAGGGTAATATAAACAAGTTTGGAGGAATTTATAAATATTATTCATGAAATATGTTTTTAATATTATGAAGATGCACATTCAATAAAATAAAATGTTTGGTTATTATCATAAGAAATCCGTTTTTTTTTTAACCAAGCAACCTCTTGCTTATATTTCTTTTATACTTTTTATAATAGCCTTAAAATATGTTTTACTAAAATAATATATTTCGTTGAGCTTAACTTTCGGTTTGGAAAGCAACTCCTGATTCTCCACCATAACACCGGGCACACTCACAGTCCACGAAACTTGGGCAGCGGTTAACATTTACATGCACCTTTACACCCAATATTTTGTATTTTGGTTAAATTTCGAGACTTTGGCCAATTTACTCGTAGCTCGGGTCAAAGGTTGCCGCAGAAGTGACAGCTTTGTCATCGCTTCCAAAAACGGAGGAAACGCTGGCGGAGAAGTGAAGTGTAGGGCGAGTTCCTGGCCCGAAAAATTCCTGCAGGAGGTAAGCTTCCCAAAGTGTCCTTCACTTGAAGTGGGTTTCGTTTGGGTCGGGCCTTATGAGTGTGTGTGTGTGTGTTTGTTTTGTAGCCGGAAAAGGGGTATAAAATCTACATAATTCAACATTTTCGGGGATAGGCAGGCGCTTAGAAAAGTTTTCCCTGCGCATCTCACTCTCTAAAAATAATGGCACTAAAAAGTTGCCAGGACTTTGGACTAATTTGCATTTTTTCTGTGACGAGTTTTATTAACTTAAGAAGGATTGATGTGATCATATCAAGTATATGGGTTGGTCATATAAGTTGATTAAGTAAAGAGTCATTAGTTGGAAATGAAGAGATAACTTTAGGAAAATAGGAAATTTTAACAACCTCTTTAAAAGCTGTATGAATACTTAATACAATTGGTGTATAACATTTAATTTAATCTGTTTGTGCTTATGTAGTTTTAAATTGTTCAAGAAGTAGCTGAAATGATAAAGTTACCCTTCAAAAGGAGTAATTTTTTTCTTCTTAAAAGTTTGTTATTCTTAAAATCAATACATTTTTAATAAGGTCAACATAATCTCCCCTTAGCCTTGTTCTTCACAAAACGTTGCTCAATCACTTTCAGGTTTGATTGGATTAACCTCGTTCTGCTCTTCTGCATATATATACACAATATTTTTTCTGGACTTAATAACAGCATTTCAAAGACTTCTGCCGAGACTGATGACTCCTCTTTGCATTTTTCACCCATACCCTTTTCGATCTTGAAGCACGGATGAAATATGATATGACCTTCCGTTTAGCATAAAAACCAAAGCGATCATTAATCTGGGCGCCAGTAACTCGAGTCCTTTTGCTCAGATTTTTATTATCGGTGTCCACGTGACTCTTTGGGCAATAAAAGCGGAATTTAATTAAAATACAAATCCGAAAAGAAGTCATAAAAGACTGGCAGGGCGCATAAACTATAAGCGAAAATAACGGAAAAAACAAAACGCTGACAAATACAAATTCAAAATGTTTGCAAATAAAAACTAAAATAAAAACCAAATAAAATGTTGGCAAAGAAAAACAACATTATCAACAAGGGGAAGGAAAACCGGCATGAAAACCTCTCATTCGAAATGAGTTTTACTCAAAGACGTTGCTCCACCCACCCTAGCTTTTCTTCTTCCATTCCACATTTTCCGTTCCCTGTTTCCCGTCGCTTTGGCAAAACTTTTCAGTTTGAGTTTCCAGTCGGCTGTCTGGCAAATTAATTAGTTAATTATGCTTTGTCGCTATTTTTCCCGTGGCACGTGCCACAAGACTTGCCGGTGGACGTGACTTCATCATTTTTGCAACACTCCAAAAATTTATCTGTCTGCCTTCATCTTTTTCGTAGTCGCCTATTAACATGCTATGATTTATGCATAATTTGCAGAGCAACAATATAAATTAAAATTACTAATTACATCTTTTTATCTCTTTCTATTTCTCTTTACAGGTGAGTCACGTTGACCATTGAGAACTTCGACCTTCGAACTGCTTGTTTTTTATTTATCCCCTTCTGGTTTTTTCGGGTGAGTTGAAGAGGGGACGTACCTGCGAAATACGTTTATTGAAAATCCATTGGCACTGCAGGTCGTATAAATGTTTATGGTCAGAAAAATAAATACAAAAACGTTCGTTTAAGGGAAATTACATACATATATTTGGCGTAAAAAACGAGGCGGGGTCACACTTTTACACCGCTTTTCACCTTTGTACAGTCGGGAATTTTTATGTTGGTCTTAAAACAAATAATTTTAAAGCACTTGCGAGTGTTTATTTTGTAATAAATATCTTGCATTTAAGGAGATAAACACTTGTATAATTTATTAGGTAAATCTAGCTGTGTCTGCATATAACAAAACGTTAAAAATTTTTAAGATTTGAAATTATTCTGTGCTTAAAAATATTAGGAAAGAAAAAAACAAATTCGAAATGTAAATTTCACTTATTTTCATGATTATTTTCCCATTCCGACCGACTTCAGTATATTATTCAGGCCCCGTTGGGAATTTTCTGAATTAGAAAACTTATTTAAAGCCGCTTCTACTCTCTTCCCATTTATATTTGAGGCCGCTTCCCCAATTATTTCTGTGACTTGGTTTATACCCACAATTTTTTAATAGATCCCCTCATTATCTCAATAACTTTGATTGGAGTGTTTTGAATATTTTTCTTTTTCCTTCTTTTTCTCGTTTGATTTACCAGCAATCTCATCTTAAACTTTTCCCTCCTGCATCCATTAAAATTGGTCCCCTCATCGGCATGCATCAAGCCCCCCTTTTTACCCGATTTCCATTCGATCCCAGCTCAATTTAAAGTGCACTTGTGCAAAATATATATATGAAAAAGAGGAAAATAAATATATACGTGAAGTGAAATACAAAATAAAGATAAATAAAGGCGGGCTGCAGGTAAAATCCAGAAGAAATTCAGTTTACGTGCTGTTTCTGTACTTTATTTTCCTGCAGACTCCTTCGCAATAAATATTTTTGTGTTCTCGCGGGGAAATATGTTATCCGAAGTGTTTTCTGTGTTTTATCACTTTTCTGGGCGAAGAAAATAGTTTCTAAATGCGGCTTTTTAATAGAAGTTTCCTACTAGCATTGAACTTGCTCTGTGATTTGGTTTGGTCCACTCTGATCCATTGGACTGGTTGGGTGACGAGAGAATATATACATGTAGCTATAGCGATTGCCATTTGGAGCAGACGCGCTGCTGCGAACGGTTCATTAAGCAATTTTCTATGGCATTTCCGTGCTATGTGCGCTTTTCATCATCATTGCAACGGAGATCATGATCAATTCTTGAGCATTGCATTGCATTATAACGGCACCTGCATTTCCAACTTTCCTTACCTGGCGGAAAAAACAAACTCCCTCCTCCTCATCATCAGCACCAACCAGATTCTGTTCTGTTCTCCCCTGTTTTGTGTCATTAAGGCCTACGACTACTCTCCACCAGTGATATCGAACACTGCAAATTATGCGAAATTATAAGAAATCAGTGTAAATGGGTGGACACTTACAGTGATCACTCGGCAATTGGAAATGGTTAGATAGGATACTTGAATCATTTGGAAATTCAAATTACATATTTTAGTCCTGTATGGATAATAGTTCAACAAATCAAGTTGGGGTATTGTGTTTATTTTTCAAAAGATTTCATTTTATAAAGCTAAAAACGTGATATATTATATATTATAAAAAAAACTACCCACATACCAAATTTAAAATCAATTGGAATCATATTAAGGTTATAAAAGTTATTTATTAAACTCTCCACCAGGAAAAGAGTGTTCTGCGGGAAAGTATGCAACACTTTTTCCAAACTAAGTTTATAGAATTTGTAATTCTTATTCATCAATGTTTAAAGTAAAAATTCTTTCAGAAAATACTCATTAGTTATATACACTTATATCTTAATAGCTCAACAAGCACTCCTTTTATTTATCTTTAAAAATTTTCCAAATAGCAATTGTGTCAAGTATGTTCTAAGGTAAAGCGTTATCACTTGCTCTACCCATTAAAAGATAATTGTGCACTGCCCTCAATGAGTAGAATAAAGGTCAGACTTATATTTAATAGCTTTATGTTTTGTACGTGAGTCCATTAATGGGTTAATTAGTCTGCAACTAGAAAATTACGAACAAAAAGCGATTTGGCATTGACTTGTTGCGTATTTCTTCGTGGGCATCTCTCCCTCTCTCTCGCTCTAACTCTCTGTTAAATGTGACAAACTTGAGCGCCCTTTCCCTTTTCAGCAAATGCCGTAACTGTTGTTGCTCGTTCTTTGCCTTTCCCCTTGCATTGCGAACACCCACACAAACGTACTTGTTGTGTACACAATGCACTGCAAGAAATTGTAACGCCTTTTTCTGTGAAAATATTTTATATAATACGTAAAGTTATAGAGTTTAAAGTTAGAAAAAAAGTTGTAATTTAAAACTGATTTTTGACCTAATATAAATTAGTCTAAAATCTTTTTCCGAATTTAAATTAATAGTTTTTTACTTAGTTATGATGGATTTCAAATTCGAGCCCTTGATCCGGTTGCAAACTGCAATAGTTGCAAAGTTCGGTCTTCCAAAGTTAGCTTCCGTGCTTGTTTTATTTTAAATATTAAAAAAAAAACAATTTTGGAAGTAGAAAAGAACATATTAATTATTAAATATTTAAATATGCTCTTATATTTAAGAACAATAATTATTTTCAGTATACTCGCTACAATTGCTATCGGTAGACACGATCGTTCGATCGTTGTCGTTGTTGTTGCAGCCAGCTGTTGCTGTTGTTGCCCGGCAGCAGCAGCAACAGCAACTTTTGGCGCAGCAGCGGCAACTTCCAACTTGAAGCTGGCTTTTTTCCATTCCGCTCTGCTCACAGTGTTCAGTTGGGATTTCAGTCTTTTGTTTGCCCTGCTCGCTGGCGGTTCGTCGTTGTTGGCCTTCCGATTGGACATCATCGTTGCAATTGGTTAGAGTGTGTTCGGTTCTCTGCACCGCTGTTCTGATCAGATCTGAGTTTCCGCTCCAACCGCGTGTGTTGTTTTCGGGGAGTCTGTGTGTGAGTGTTTATTGTTGTTTTTGTTGTGCCGTAAACAAGTTTAGCAATGCGTTTCAAATCTGCGCCGATTGTTTCGTTTATTGTCATGCTCGATTTACTGGTATAGGAGTTGCGGCAACTAAACGTAAAATAAAACAAAAACAAAAAGAAACAGAACAAACTAATTTGTAATTTACGAAATATTTGAAAGGCAAATTTATGGAATTTATGGCCGCAATCAAAAATAATATACATAATAATATATAAAACCAGAAAGTAATTGGAAATTTTAATTGGTAATGATGGCAAAAAATGGTGAAATATAAAAATTTCAATGAATTCAGCTGCTTTGATTAGGTAAATGTTAAAAAAACATTAATCTAATTAGATTTAAATGAAAAGCAAATATGCAAGTTTAAAGAAACACACATGTTGACATTCCGTGAGAATTTGCAGAAATTGTTATCAGACTGCTAATTGAAATAATCAATACTGAATAATATTCGATAGGATTTTAAGAAAATAATTAAATTTGCAGGTAAAAAACAAACACTACCCAAACATTTAATTCAAGTTTGGCTAAGACAGAAAAAGTATTTATTTTTTGCTTGGTCTTTGATGTAAGTTAAATATATATATTATGATCTTAAGTTGAATTTTAAATTCATTCGACGTTAAAATGTAGACACTAATTTCTTAAAGTGTTAAATTCTGCTTGTTGAAAAGCTAATAAGAGAATCCGAAAAATAGAGTGCGACAGATTGAGAGCTCCCCAATCCCCCTGTAGCTCGTAGGTTCCAAGCAAACGGTAAAATTGAAAGCTCTAATTTCGGAATTTTCGGATCTACACTTGACCGACAAAGTGGGGGGAGAGACAGGGCGGCTCTGCTAAGCCGGCTGACCTGCTCTGTCACTCTTTTGATTTCCCCCTCCCTGCTCTCCCAATCCGGCGCTCTCTCGCCCACTTGTTGTTATTTTTAGCTGGCGGCGCGGCGGCAGCTTATCAAAAGTTGCTATTATTTTTAGCCTAAGCTACTTTAAATATAAATGGACAGACACACATGTTCCTCAAGTGCGTTTTATTTCAGACTTATTGTGCGAATTTGTTTTAATTTAATTCAATGTGCGGCGAGCGTAAGAATTGCGTGTTTTTTTTTCATTCAAATTTGAACTCTTGAGTGAAAACGGCACGGGAGGAAGGAGAAAGAGCGGGGGATTCAAAGAGATTGGGAGAGAGGGAGTGAGAGAGAAAGATGGAGTCACCTGCCGGCATTTGTTGTTGTTACGTTCTTGCTTTGGGGACGCATATTGTTGGTTTTGTTATTGTTTTTGGAGCATTGAGGCGTGCGTTTTGTTTGCACGCCCTTTTTTTATTGTTATTGTTGTTTCTACTGCCATTGTTAGTATGTGTTTGTTTTGTTTTGTTATTTGTGTTGCCTTTGTTGTTGTTGCCATAGCAATGTCAACTTTTTTCAACTGCATTTTACGCCGATTGCAATTAAATTTTCGAAAGTTTTTTGGGTCTTCGGTTGATTTCCTTCCAACGTTTCCGATTAGAAAATTGTGGTTATTCTTGAAAGTGAAAAGGACTCTTTGTTTTTCATACCCTGGCACGGTATTATAATTTTGGTCAGAAGTTTGTCAAATTTTTGACAATTTTTACGATGTAACCCCTTTAATTTTTTTTTTTTAATGGGTACATTTTTCTCTTAAAAATTTGCTGACACCTTAAATGGTTTTTTGATCATAACTTTGCTTAAACTCAACGGATTTCAGTGTGGTTTGGTTTTTTCTTCTTAGTTTTTAATGGAGAACTTTTCTGCATTTAAAACTCGATTTCTAATTTTTCGCCAATTTTTTTCTATTTTTACGATTACGAAAAAATTGGTACTTTCTTGGCTCAAAAATCGCTGGCACTTAAAATGGTTTTTTGATCATAACTTGGCTTAAACTCAACGGATTTCAGTGTGGTTTGGTTTTTTCTTCTTAGTTTTTGATGGAGAACTTGTCTGCACTTAAAACTCGATTTCTAATTTTTCGCCAATTTTTTTTTTTCTATTTTTACGATTACGAAAAAATTGGTACTTTCTTGGGCTCAAAAATCGCTGGCACTGAAAATGGTTTTTTGATCATAAATTGGCCTAAACTCAACGGATTTCAGTGTGGTTTGGTTTTTTCTTCTTAGTTTTTGATGGAGAACTTTTCTTCATTTAAAACTCGATTTCTAATTTTTCGCCAATTTTGACGATGAAAATATTATGTGGAAAAATGCAAGCATTTTAGGCTTTTCGAACCCTTATCTTGTTTTCATTGAATTTATACCAAAAAACATCTTTGTGAATGCAATTTTCCATTTGGCTGCAATTTACATTGTTTGCATTGCACAATGCACAATTGCAAATCAAATTTTCCGCAGCGATTTGCCCAAAAATGGCGCTCATTATTCGCCATCATTAGAATTTATTCTCGTTCCATTACAAAATGCAAGGAATTTGTTGCTAGGTTTGGTGGTTGCTGCGGCTTTTATTTTTTTGGCTGACTTTCAACTGCAATTTGTGTGGCCTCTGAGCGCGTTAATTGTTCGCTGGGCTTTTAAGCGAAAAACGCAGCACAAAATACAGTTTTGTGCAGCCATCAGCGAAATGCCATAAAATTTTACTGCCGCAGTGCATAGATGGATGGGTGTATCTTTCTATCTATACGTAGTCGTATCTAACTGTGGTAGCTTTTGGAAACGCAGCACTGCTCTGCTTAATTATTCCAAGCCACAGCCAAGTCAATAATTAACCGTAATACATTTAATTTTCATTTATTTAATTACAGTACTCTTTTCCTAGTCTCTCTTTTACTTGTTGTGTTTAAGTGTGTGTAATTAGAAAATGCGGTTCCACTTGTGCGGGTTTTTCACTCAAGTTTTCCTTTGACAAAATGTGAACTCTGACTTTTACAAGAGTTTTTACTTAAAGTAACTACGAGAGTTATGTGTTGTCGGTGAAGAAAACCTTGAAACTTTTATGATTATAATATTTTTATATTTATTGATATTGAATAAATTTATGTAACGGAAATGATTAGCTAAAATATAAGTGCATTTTAAGAGTCACTATTTACACTACTTATAGATTAAAACATTTCGACACTTCGATAAAATATCGATTCGATATAGAAAAATTTGTAAAACAGTTCTTTGCCCCATGAAATTTTCACTTTTCATACTTTTCAAGCTTGTAAAAATCTTCATTCTAGACTTATTATAAATAATTACTATAATAAGTAAATTCGGTTCCACTGGTGGTTGCTTCGGGTTTTCCTTAAGTTTTTCGCCTGACAGTATGCGACCTTTTACTTTCGTTTCTGGCCAGGGCCAAAACCAAAAGGTTCTGGTAACAATTGCAGCGCCACCCAAAGGTCAACCGTCTTGTTTCCCCAACAGAAATTTTCTTCTTGACTTTCAGCGTTTTGACTGGGGTTATCTTTCTCTCTGTCAGAGAACAACCTTCAAGTCTGGAAGAAGAGCACCACTCCCTCCCAACGCCCACTTTATCTTGGCTTTTCCATTGCCAAGACAACGTTTGCTTACGTTACCACCCTCGCATTTTACCACCCCCCCAAGCGCCCGTTTTTATGACAAACAAAAATTTATTCGTTTTTATTCCTACGCTTACGCTTAATAAATCTCTTTCTTCTGTGATTTTTCCATCCCGTCTTAATTGCGGAATTTCCCTGTCGCCATACATAACGGCCTTGGTAAAAGTTAGAATGATTCATATAACAATTGGGGTGAATTTAGTGATTTATGCGGTGACAACGTGGCGTATGAGTAATGCCTCAGTAAGGATATTGCACAGATTGACATACTGTCAGCCCTGGACGGATGGACAGATGGATGGGAAAGGTCAAAAGTCAACAAAATGCCGGTAGTTCATTTTCATTGATTAATTTTCAATTGCATTAAAATTTAAAGCCAATTTCGAAAGCGTGCTTCCTTTTACCAACCACTTTGTACGTATTAATGCGATCGATAAATCCGTAAATAGCATTTACAAAACGCGCGACTTTTCAACGTCAGCGAATGGTGAAATACCCCACCTCCGCTCTTATGTAAAACTGTCGCCTCAGTGAGTGTGTCTTCCTTCCGTTAGAGCTTCCTTTTTCCCACTCCTTAACTTCCTGTGAGCTGTCATTTCAATTGACTGACGAAAGCCCACTGCCACCCACTAAACGCCCATCGGTCACAGCCCAGCACCACCCAGCACTCGGGGCTTGTGGCAAATGTCAGGACTGCGTCAATGGAATCTTCAGAATTTTCCTTGCACTTGGACAAAAACTCAAAAATATGCTTTAAAATTTAATCAAATATTATCGATTAATATCGAAATTTATATCGATTTATTTAATTACTTCTTTTTTCTGACTCTTTTCTAAGTGTAAAATTTGTTTAATTTCCCGAAGAACTTTTATTTCAATTATCAAACGCAGGACATTTTTTCCCTGTGCTGTCCTTCGAGCTGTTGTTATTTAGACCCTGTCTGTCAATAATACACACAGCAGAGCTCAAGCCCTTACATCTATTAAGTAAACAAACAGACAAAGCAAGTAAATATGGGGGAAAGTATAGGATAAATGTGCCATAAGCACTTGGGAGCCTACAGGGGACCGATGGGGCAGGACAACACATCAGGCCAAAAATGGGATCGGCGGCTGTCAGGTGGCAGACAGAGCTTCAGCTCGAGACAACAAACCGAATTTCGTTGACAGCCATTTTTGGGGAGCGTTTTTCTGGCAGACAGAGAGGCTTTTTGGGTGCACTCAACCATGGCGCTTGCAACAACGCCACCGACGACGACGACACCAAGCTTTTGTCAATGTGGCATCGAAAGATACTACGATACGAATCGAATGCGAAAAAGATACTTTTCAGCTTGGTCTGCTCTTTGTGGCCTCATCATTTGTGATGACTGACTGGCTGAGGTAGGACGAAGATACAATTTTTGACAGCTCCCTCTCCTCGGTAAAGTCAGACTTTATCGAGGGAGGCGGCGGAAAAGGGAAGAAAATCCAACAAGGTCCTAGGGGTTGTTAATGAGCTTTTCTTTGACAGCCGAATGAATGGGGTTCGAAAAACGGAATGGGATTACAAATTGATGAAAGCCGGTGGCTGATGATGGGTTCTATGTATGATTGAATGATGATGAAGGGCGGCGACAGGGTCACATGGGTAAAGAATCAAGTGACAATGAACACGGTAATGCGTAATTTAATTCACTGTCATTTCAGGCACTTCAACCGCACAAATGTATACGATAACCACATTTGGATTACCAATCGTCTTTGGCGCCTCTAAAAGCGTTATAAACTTTGGACGAAAAGAATGCCATTATTTGCTTTTAAAGCTCGCCGGCTCACAGGCACTTAGCAATAATTGAATTCCATAGTTGCACTTCCTTTTGCCTGCATATTTTCACTTCCCCACCAAAACTATTTGGCACACTAAAACCCGGGGGGTGTCCGCCCAGACCCCCCGAAAACCCTGCCAAGCATCCCTTTAAGTGCATTGCCAGCATAACTTTCATATTGCATTCGGCACCCCCTCCTTTGGAACTTTTGAACAGTTGGCCAAACTTTTAGCTCAATATGCGACATTGGACGTCAAAAATTGCACACGCAGACAACCGTCGGGGAAGCTAATATCAATGATTAGGGATGGCATATTATAACGAAGCCAAAAGCGATGTTTTGTATACTTTATATTTTTCTGTTAAGGATTTTTATAGAAATTATTTATATTTTGTTGAATAAAAACTCTTTTTTAACCACTCCATTTTATCAACTTATATTCCTTATCGCCTTATTTTGTTAATAATTTTTTAACGTTAAAACATTCGTTATAATTCGACAATAAACCTAACGACCTACATTCTTTTGTTAGCCTCTAATATTGCGGTTTATTTAAATTTACTATTTTCATAAATAATAATATTTCGATAGTCCTATAAAATGTTCGATATTTTCGATAGTCCTTAAAAGGAGTTGCGCTATTTTCGATAAAATAACAGTGCCGACTTTTTTCCATAAATCTCTCTTTACAAAAAACACACCTAGTGTTAATGGCTTTTTCACATTTTCCCGCAAAAAAACCGAGGCCGGGAAACACGGAAAAACCTCCATCAATAACGCAATAACCAGAGTAGGTGGCCGTAAAAAAAGAGTGTAAAAATGACCAGGTCGTTTTCTTTTTTTTTTTTTTGCCTGCTTCAGCCAGTAGTTTACCTATTTACCTAATTTTGTATTCCACATTCAACGAGTTTTTCCGAGATTAAACATAATTACAGTGTGAATTATGGCAGCATCAATGCCCATTAAATTCTTTTAGTCTCTCCCTCTCTATGTGGCAAATTATTCATATTAGTTATTTCTTGTAGTCCGGGGTTGATGATATCTTTTTTTTTCTGTCTGGTTCGTGTTTGATTATTATGTCACGCCTTGTTAATTAATTTATAAACAATCTCTTTGGAGCCGCTTCTTCATCTTGCATTTGCATTTGCATTTGCCTTCCAATCTCCACTCACAATTATTCAAGCATAATGAAATGGAGTTGCATTTGAAAATTAGCATATTCCTCGTATTTTTCCGTCCATTTCTCTGTTTCTCTGTTTTTGTTTCCTCTTCATTCATTTTGCCTGGGTTGCATAACAATTTGATTTTGAGATTTGTGTTTTTTAACGCTTCGTAATTGGTACAATTTGCATTTAAATTTTACTTTATTGATCAATCAATTATGCACGGGGTGTTTCGTTTATGCAAAAAGTGTTCACTTCGCACTGTTTCTAATTGACAATCTCGAATGGTTTTTATTATTATCGAAGGCTCTCTAAATTTATGCACAACGCTCGTGGGAAAATGTTAAAGAAAATGAAACTATAAACCCAACTTCGACTTCAGCTCACCCCGACGATGACATCATCCCGGCGGGTTCTGCGGCGGCGACTGCTTCATCACAAGTCAATTATCATGTTATTTAGCAGCACTCTAATTCAATTTGCAAACAATCAAATTTGATTTTCGCATCTCAGTGATCATTTTCCCAGGGCGGCCAATTGCAACAGATTTGCTTGCATTCATGAATCATTTTTTGTGCAGTTTTATGCACTTAAAACCCTGTAATAGTGTTTGTTTTAGGGAAATCAGGGGGTTTTCAATGCTAAATAAGAGCTGTTTCAGGAAAAATAAATTATGCTGTAATATCAGACTTATAACTTATCCAAATTCTTTGCTATCACTATAAAAAAAATATATTAACAAATATTTTATTTGATTTACAAATTTCTCCCGACAAATATCATTCATTTGTGCCTGCCTTTACTCGAGATTAACAATTAACTTTAGCGATTCATTCACGATTTTCCAGCAAAGATTTTTTGTTATTTCAGCAGTTAATTCACAACAAACCCCGCTGAACTTTTGTGGCCCTAAACATCGCACCACTAACCACATTATTGCACAATGCCGAGTCATCACAAAATGCACTTCTCGCTCTCCCATTTCTGTCACCTTCAAGGGCCACGTAATTTGCAACGTGCATATTGACGCTGAAATTTCAATTGAAAGCAACAAAGACAGCGCACAATAGGAAGGGGAAAAACGCATCTAAAAAAGGGAAAAAATAAAAATAAAAAAGAAATAATATAAGGCAAAATGGTGATGGCAAATATAAACAAAATACAATAAAGGCAAACTTGACCCTAATACTCGAAACGTTGCAAAAAAGCTAAACAAAAAAAACCAAGAGAAAAAACCAACAATAAAGGAAAATGTGAGGCAACAAAGCGCCTTGTTAGATAAGACTTTTAGCGTTTTCCGCAAAGGTGGGCAACGCCAATTTCACGGATAAATAAGCTGAACCAATAATGACATCATTACTTAGTCATCCCATCGCACTTTGCATGTCAAAGAGGGGCTTTTCATAGACTATATACTATGTATATAAACATACAGCAGGGGTTTTTTATCTAGTAAATATATCTAGTATATAAATCATATAGAAACTTCTTTTCTAATTAATATGTTCTCATTTATCCCCAACAAACATGTGTATGATAATTTCCTGCATTCTCCACAATGATTTATTATTTATTCAACACGCTATTTGGCTTATGCAAAATACATTTACCACTGCCGCCTACAAAAAAATAATAGCTTAATCCCTCGACTTGCAAAAACAAAATTGTTTTAAAATGAAAAAGTACCACAATTTATTTCCGGCGCCCACAGCAAAAGTTACATTGACCAACAAAAAAAAAAAAAAAAAATGTTTACTCGGTTTAAACCAAAAAAGCCAAGTTGTGGGTTCTTGCTGCTGGGTTTTTACTGTCAAAAGTCAACAAATGCTCGTCAGTCTCTGCGTCAACGGGTAACCACATGGCATCCACGTCATTATCATCCTCATCAGCATCAACTGCGGCCTGAAGTTATCAGTGGAAGTGATTTCGCTTATCTGTCCGAGGTCACTGGAAAAATGTATATTGAATTCCAGCTAAGAGTTCATCAACTAACTACAGTTTTGATTAAGGAAAATTGCTATGAATATCAGTTGACGATGCTAAGTAATTTTATCAAAGAATATTGCACTAAGAAAATCAGGACTTACACATTTTAAAGTAGAATAAATTAATTATTTCACTGCTTATTAAAATTAATTAAAGTCTATAGATTATATTGGAGAAGCTTTACCTTGCATAAATATAGGTTTTTTAACAGAGATATATGTATAGCAATGATAGTAAATATTAATATATAATAATTAAGAGAGATAGTATTAATCCATAAGTAGCTGCCATATATTTATTCTTCACTCTGCACTATTCAAATGAAAATAATTATTTAGTAATTGAAACTAAGTAGCAATTTCTAGACATTTTCCTCGATATCCTGTTCTGTGTTGAGCTTCCATCTACTGCTCTTTTCCCCCAGAGCCATGCGCCACAAATTAAATATAATTTAATTGTGATTAAATGGCGCTGCGCAGTTATGCTTTAACATTGTTGATCAAGTAATATTTCTTTTGCCAAGAGTTGCAAGTTTCTTACCCCTTTTTATACCCACTCCTCTCCCGTTTTCCACATTTTCCCAGTTTTTGTTCGCTTTTTTGCTTTCCTCTCCTTGGCTAATTTACTTTTGCACTTCATGCCTGTCATGGCAACAGTCGCTTTGTGTCGGTTTAAGTGCACCTTCTCCTCCTCCTCCTCCGGATGTCAGTGTCTCCATGAAACGCACTGTACATAGTAGTTGAACATAGAGTACATGGAGCACAATCTCATTGCTCATTCTTGTTCTGGTTTAATTGTCAGCGCTAATTGCGCCAAAGTGCGAACAAGGCGGGCATTTGCCATGACAGCAAAGACTGATGGCCAAGATATGTATATATCGATATGATTTGATGGCCAACAAGTGCTGCTTGATGATGGCTAAGGCGATTGTGATACGAGATTGTTTGTCCTCCGGGCTACGGATTCTCGTTTCATATACATATATGACACTGCATCCGGCCTTGGTTGCGCGAAAATGTTGTTATCACAGCTGTACCACCTGCGACCTTGTGTCCACTTTCCACGAAAAGCCAATCAGGACGACTGCACTAAAAGAAATCCTTATTCTACTAGGATTCATTGGTGAAATATAACAAGTATATAGGTATATATTTCTAGCATGATCTTTGGAGGCATACAACTTTTTATAACTATCCTATTTTGCTTGTCTTTATTTCCAAGATATTTTTACCAGTGTCCTTGCATCCTGTCGTTGGCTTCACCATCATGATGAACGCCTCTTAAACTGGTTAAATGGGCGTAGCAAATATTGACATGGTTTTTGAAGCCTCCTCCTCCTCCTCCTCCTCCTGCTCTTTAAGTAAAAGTAGGTTGCTGTGGTCAGGTGGCAGTTTTCAGTTGTCAGTTTTCAGTTTTCAGGTGTGTGTGCTCTATAGCTAATCCACTTTCATGGCTAAATAATGCGTTCTGTGGCTGCTTCTGTAAATGCTTTCTAGTTCTTTGCACTTCTGTCAAGGGTGTAGGGACAACGAAGCCAATAATGATGGATGAAAAGGTCGATAAACCAAAAAGCAAACACTTTTATGGTTTGTTTGGTCTTCTCGTCTTCAGTTTGGCTTGTGTCCAAAGCCTGGTGAATAAATATATATATATGATACTTGTATTCAACAAAAAAAAGCTAGACAAAAAGGTCAAGATAAATTCTAACACAATTTGAAGGGTAGTTTCGTTAGAATAAATTCATATCAAAGAGTCTCAATTTGTGTATTTAATTTGGCAAAGTGTTTGCTCTTTGACACGTTCTTAAGGGATCAAACTTCTTGCTCACTGTAACTCCTTTTGACATCAGTTGACTTATAGAACAAACAGACTAGTAGCCCGTATGCGTGTTGCATTATTCAATTATGTGAGTGCGTTTCGCTTGGGCATCAATCATACGCCACGTATCCTGCATATTAATAATACACATTTATTGACATAAATCATGCGGATGGCGGTCATGATATATTGTATGAAAAATCTCTGGGACTGTCGCTTATTTAACTGACATAGCAGACTGCTCCAACTTCCAAGCGGCGGGTGGAGTAAATGCAGAATTAATAATTAATTAATTAACTGGCCAGCCGTCGGAGCGCGTGCAAATAACAAACGAGTCGCATGTACAATTTCCCACTACTACTACTTATGAGCAGCAGCAGCAATTTCCCCGCGCTTTTCCGCTTATGTTTACATCATGAATGTTCAACAAGAGTGCGAGATAACGAGACCACAAAAAAAGAAAACAACTTGCCGCACTTGGCCATGACTGCTTGACTGTGAGTTCAATATATAAACAATGGCAGTAAAAGTAATAGGAAGGAAATGGAATAAGGTTTTTATTCAAATAATATTTTAAACGATTTTAAAGAGGCTTTTTAGTGTACCTTTTTTATAATTTTTAAGTATCTATGTATTTTTATTTAAGAACCTATTAAAAGAACTACAAAAACTTTATAAGGGTTTCACTCATTATTTCTTATTTTATGAAAGTAAATAATTGTATAAGAAATTTCCATCGCTTTATAAAGAACTATTATTTTTGCCGCAGCTGTTAATAAGTATTTATAAATACAACATGTAGCGGGTGTAATAACAACAACAAAATAATAATAACAATGACGAAGAGTGCAACTCATTACGGAAATAAATGGCGGGCAAGAACCTGAACCTGAACCGAGCACACTGAGTGGGCAGAGATCAGCTAAATGAGACTTTACAATCAGAGATCTCGCTACACATGAACTCGACAAAATTGAAATTGAAAAACATAATAGTTTCGCTTAATATAAATCAAGATGCAACCGATGTTAGGTGGCGCTTTCTGGTATCAATTTGTCGCGGCTTAAGTGGCAGGAAGTTTTCTCGCCCCTTTTCACTCTCTTCTCTCTCTTTTGTCAAATAAACAAAATTGACACCCACAGCGGAAGTTGTTGTGTTTTGACTCGCAAAAAGCAAAACTCAATTAGATAGCGAGTTTGTGATGTGATATCACCGAAGAGTGGCACGCGGGAAGTGAAAATGGGAATATGAAATGGGTATTTGTGATGGATGGAGATGGAAAAGTACCAGTAAATTGTCATTGTTTCGATAGTTTAGATAATTTAGATAGAATTCGTATAAATTGTTTATATTTAAGTCATATTTTAAAGCAGAAAAAAATATGATTTTGTTAAAAGCAATCGCTATTTTCTTTCGATATTATTGTATAGAATTTTTTGATACCTATTTTCAAATGATATCTATATCTAGATATATCGATATAAGATTTCAATATAATTTCCCTTATTGATATACAATGTACATTTATCGATAAATCTCACTTTCAACTCGGAAATATCGATAATAAGTTCGATATTAAGATTTTCGATATTTTGTAGGCTGCCACGATCCTCTCTAGTTCAGTTGGAAAATCTGATTCAAATGGGCGATGGGCTGCTGTGGGAGTGGGTACATGAGGTCACGTCACTCCATGTTGACCCCAAAGGCACGTGCCTGAACTACGAGATTGCGCATACGCCTCGTTGCCCGCTTTAGTAGTTTCGCCTTGGCTCTTGCCATCAAAATTGATATAATAATTGTGAAAATCCTCCGCTCCGAGGGAAGTTGCCCTCGCTAACATGCAAATGTTGAAGAGGGGAAGCGAAGGGAGGCCAAAGTTCAAGCGCAAAACCGCTTGACATTTACCATATGCCATACCAAACGCACACACGCATAAAGGTACCCACAAAAAAAAGGAAAAAAAACTAACATAAATACTACTAAATTTCCCGTGTCACACAGGTTAAAAAAGCGAGCTGTTGATCAAAAGTACATGTTTTCTGTACAACTTGTTTACGGGGAGAAACTTGAAATTTGAAATAAAATTATTTATTTTTTTTACTAAATTTATAAGCAAAATTAGTCCTCAAAATGTTTTTTCATTAATATTATATACTTTTTCACAGTGCACCATAAATATAAATATATTTTTGGTCGCATTTTTGGTGGTTATAGACCCTGCATCGTTTTTGGAATATTAAGTATACGCCCCCGTCGTCCGCAAACAGGTGGCCAGGCCTCTGACCAATGATGGAGGAGGAGGTGTAGCAGTTGAATCCTCCTCCAGCTGGGCCACTGGATGGCCAATTATGGCACGCACTCATTAGTGCATCCCCCAAGTGCCCGCATCCCGGTCTGCATTTACCGTTGGGCAACCTCGTAAACCAGATAATGCCGGTGCCGCAATTCTGTTTCTGCTTCTGCTGTCTGTTTCTGGCTTTGGCTCTGACTCTCCTGCCGTTTAATGAGCTTTGTTGCTAGTTGTTGTTATTGCTATTTTAGCCGACATGTGGAGCAGCCCGTTCCGTTTGCCTCGTACCGTATTCCCCTTCCCAAAATCCTCATCTCATACCAAATCCCCGCCAGGTTTTCCAACCAATTGCTTGTGTCTCTGGGTGCGTGTACAGCTCGGTGACATGCTCCGCCATCTGCAGTTGGTCTCAATGCAATTTTGCAAAGTGTAACCATGGCACGGGTTGTGTTTTTATATCTCTAAAAGAATTTTAAAAAGTTTCTAATGCACAAAAAATTTTTAATTGAGTTTTTTGAGAAATGAGGATCGATCACTGATTGTTTACTAACTTTAGAAATAGTTTTTAACCTACTATTCTTGGGAACTTTAAATAGGGAATAAAATATTACAAATAGTTTTTAACAAACTGTTTTAGTGGACTTTGAATGAGGAATAAACCGGCTTAAATTATAATTCCGAAAATAAAAGAACAACTTTCGATTAATTATTTAATATTTCAAAATGAGGATTTTAATTATATAAAAAATCAAGCGACTTAAGGGAATATATATAATTATTTAAGACACTTTAAGTAAACATTTTCTTCACCTTTTCCACTGTGCCACATTTTTTTCAACTGACCCATCGATCTGCTGCTGCTTCTGCTTCTCAACACTCAGCACTCAACACTTAACACAGGCATCTCCAGCAGCTGAGCAGCACAACCTTATGTCTCCCCCCTTTTCTGGCCGAGTTTTCCCCTACAATTTCCAACTCCATTTCCATTTCATCTCGAACAGCAGCAGCAGCGTCGGCATCTCCGGCATCTTCAGCTTGTTCAGCTTTTCACGCCTTGTGGCAGTTGCCGTTGCAGCGACAGCAGCAGCAGCAGCAGCACGTTTTTCGTTTTGTTTTGGCTATTTTGTTTTGATTTCGCTGCTTCTAGCCGCTGAGACGACAAGCACACTTGCACACACAGATACGCACGACCACAAAGAGCGCGCACACAGATACTCGCTCGGTTTTTGTTTTAATTCTTTTGCTTCGCCGAGTAAAAGATAAAGAATGAAAATATACAACGAATGCGACGAACTCAGCAACGAAGCCGCTGCCTGCCTGCTGGCTGAGTTCTAGATACTTTTGTCTAGCGCTCGTCGCTCAGTCGCAAAAACGTTTAGCGCCGAGACGGACGGAAAACGCTTGGGAAATTACTGACAAAAAAATAAATATACAAAATAGAAATAAAAGAAAGAAAAAACGTAGCAAAAATACGGGAAATTGTGAAACAGAAACAACAGAAGACAGAAGACGACACGACATTCGTCGAGTGTCTCTTGTTGTAAAGTTGACGCGAGTGAAAAGCGCTTTTCTATTTTCGCCTCAAGTGCAGCAGCAGCAGCTAGCCTCCTCTGCAGAAATCTTGCCCAAAAAAAATAAGCACTTGGCGCGTGTGTCTGTCTTACTTTCTAAAATAAAATAAAGTAAAATAAACTAAGAAAATCCGCACGCAAAATCGCCGAGAAACAGAAGGCAATTCGGGCCGCGTTTTTAGGCGTGCCAATTTTAGCCAGGCTTCTTGTTTGGTTTTTGTTTCTGTAAAGACAAAAGAAAAAGAAAGATGCTGGCCCTCAAGGAGTGCTTAATACGCGAGGGTGTCCTCAACTTGGACAGTCCCGATAAATATCCCCGACCATATTTTCTGAACAGCAGCAGGAGCATCGGCAGTATGGATATTACCCGATATCGCAGTTAGTATCTAGAAAATGCTTTTGATAGCTGATATCTTTCAGATATGCAGTGTGTGTGTTTGCTGAGATAGTTTTTGCAGGGGCGAAAAATAGCGAAATAACACCATGTAATTATTTTGTTAGCTCTGCGATTTAGTCACCTAAGCCTTAGGCTTGATAAAAGGAATACGATTTTTAAACTAACTAATGAAACATTAAATAAATATACTGATATAAATAGCTGAGTAACTTCCAGGTTTTCAAGTTCATCATCTATTAGAAATATTTATCATGTTTTTAGTAACTTTTTAAATATCCTAAAAATACGTTTCATGTTGTGTATTTAAATGTAATATTTTTTGAAACCTAATTTCCTATGTGTGAATTACAATTGTAATAAATAATTAAATAATAAAATTAGAAGACAATCTACAGGAATTTACTGCCAACTGAATCATGCTTTATCTGTCATTTACCCAATGCGTGGATTAATTTATTGTGTGCCCCCCTTTATAAGCTCATTGTCAAGTACCCACATTATTATTCCTTAATCTGAAAAAGGTTTAGCAGCTGGAAATGTGTAAATAAAATAGTAATAGTTCCTAAATTTGCAAAGCCAGACGAATTTCTGGAAAATGTGCCACATATTTCCTCTAATTTCCTCTAAATATGATTACACTTTTCCCCGGTACAGCACCTTGTGGAATTTCGACCCCAAAGAATTACTTTTCATGACGATTTGTTATTTTTAAACGATGGCGTCGTTCGACCGAACAGTTGTTCAGCTATCTTGGCGATTTCCTATATAAATATCAACACTCTATTCCAATGGATTATTGTTTAATAACTGTTAATGATTTGTGTTGCCAACAAAACGAAAAAAAAGGTGTTGTTGGGGGTATTGTCTGTCGTTTATTTTGTTTCAAAGTTTTGTGATAAAAAAAAAAAGGTTAGAGACAAGTTAACCGAAGTCCGGGAACCCGAAAAAGATTGTGTCATTTGTCTCTACGGAGATTGAGATTGTTTGTTTTCGGTGTTCCTTTGTTTTTAACGCGATGCTTGGTAGTGGGGAGACACCCTGCTTTTATTTCATTTTTATTGCTTTCAGATATTTCCCTCTGCCAAGTCTTGATGTATGGCCATTTTATTTCATTTGTTAAGGGCTTAAGTGCCAAAGCGGCCAGCGCCGCCGCCAACCTGCTTTATAAAGTTGTCCATTCCCTTCGATCAGAGGTCATTTGTGTACGACGACCTGTTGTCCAATAAAAAAATTGGGAAGAGAACGAAAGATACTTTGGGCCCCAAAGAGCGGATTAAAGCAGGCCCCCACCTGCCCCCAGTGATGGCTATCAATAAAGTAATTTACTTTTGGGGGAATTAATTTGTATTTAGGGTGATTTACCTTAAATGATTTATACACTCGCTTTGGCTCGAAGCGAGATTCGATTCGGAGATTGACTGACAACTGTAATTGATAGAAGTTGGCCTCGCCATTTGATGGAAACAATTACATGATTTTGGTGTTAAATTAACACACTTGGGAATTTTATTTAAAAGGGTTTTTATTTAGTTAAGATTTTTTGTACATTTTGTGTAAGAATGAATAAATGTGTATAAGAATGACCCTTTTAAAAAGAAGTATTATACTATGTTTCCTTTTATATTTAATATGGTTATTAATAGTCATAACTACTTGCTGCATGGCCTATATTTATCTTTTCTCTAGAGGATTTCCTATCATAAAGTAATGACTATGCCTTGTGGGCCCATAAACGTACCTACACTTATGGCCAAAAAAATAAGTACACGAGAATGTAGTTTGTTTAAAGTCTCATAAAACTTTTTTAATAAACCTTAGAAAAAAATGCAGTTTAGTTTTAGTTTCAGACCTTACCCTAGATAATAAAAACAACTAACAAGAGAGTTTTTCATTTCAAACTAAAAGACTGCGATCGATTTTATCCAAAAAGCATGAAAATGGGTTGGTCAAAATAATAAGTACACCCATTCTTCTAAGCCTATAACTCGAAAAGTATCAAATTTTTTTCACTTTTTTCTTCTAATTAGTAAACTTATACTAGTATCTGGTATAACGACCCTTATTTTGGACAACTTTCGCCATTCATTTTGGAATAATACCAATAAGTTTGATACAAGTCACTGCTAGAATCGTATGCCCGGTTTCTTCCAAAAATCTTCACAAATCTTCAGGATTTTTAATTTTGTTGGTTCCTATTCTAAGTTTTAAGTCTCCCCACAACATTTTCGATTGGGTTTAAGCCCGGAGACTGATTTTTCCAACTCATATCGGTTACCTCACTCTTGGCAAAAACGACCTCTTCAGTCATTCAAGGCCATTTCCGCCCAAACTAACACTGAAATTTCTGCCCAAACAGTATGCCGTAGTAAGCAAGAGACAGGACTACCAGGACCTATAACCCGAAAGGTTCCATTATTTCGAGGAAAAAATTTTCG
>VNJV01010523.1:0-43923 GCA_008042635.1 Drosophila nikananu
AATTTCCCCAAAAAAAGCAAGGGGTTACATCGTCAAAAATGTTAAAAAAAAATTCAAAAAATTAGAATTTGAGTTTTGAATGCAGAAATGTTCTGCAATAAAAAACAAGAAGAAAAAACCAAACCAGACTGAAATCGGCTGAGTTTTAGCCAAGTTATGATCAAAAAACCCTTAAGGTGTTCTCGTTTTTTAAGCCAAAAATTTCCACAAAAAAAGCAAGGGGTTACATCGTCAAAAATGTTAAAAAAAAATTCAAAAAATTAGAATTTGAGTTTTGAATGCAGAAATGTTCTGCAATAAAAAACAAGAAGAAAAAACCAAACCAGACTGAAATCGGCTGAGTTTTAGCCAAGTAATGATCAAAAAACCCTTAAGGTGTTCTCGATTTTTAAGCCAAAAATTTCCACAAAAAAAGCAAGGGGTTACATCGTCAAAAATGTTTAAAAAAATTTCAAAAAATTAGAATTTGAGTTTTGAATGCAGAAATGTTCTGCAATATAAAACAAGAAGAAAAAACCAAACCAGACTGAAATCGGCTGAGTTTTAGCCAAGTTATGATCAAAAAACCCTTAAGGTGTTCTCGTTTTTTAAGCCAAAAATGTCCACAAAAACAGCAAGGGGTTACATCGTCAAAAATGTTTAAAAAAATTTTCAAAAAATTAGAAATCAAGTTTTGAATGCAGAAAATTTCTCCTATAAAAACTAAGAATAAAAAACCAAACCAGACTCAAATCGGTTGAGTTTAAGCCAAGTTATGATCGAAAATCCCTTTAAAGTGTTAGTGATGCAAACTTGCAAACTTCTGCCAGATGTTACAAAAAAGAAGAGTCTACGTAAAGCTTCTGCCCCTATAGGTGGCTAGATCAAGTCGCCTGTTGATCGTGCAATTTGGAAGGAATTTCAAAAGTTAACAAGACAAGATTATTGCCTAATGGATTCAGTGTATAAATATTGAATTATACGAGTGCGACGCAATTGTTTTTATTATTATGGTTATTGTTGTTCTTATTTTGCTTTTGTTGCTATACTTGGCACTCACATGATTGTTGCTTTTTGCTCTCGCTTTTCGCCTTCGCTTCTCACTTTTGCATTTCCATTTCACACTTTCGAAAAATGCATTCTGCTGTCGTTTGAAATGCTTTTTACAGTTTACAATTTAGCATTTGCATAACGAACAAAAAAAGAGCGAATGCAAAAGGGAGGTGTGCTGGTGGTAGATATAGTAAAGTCCATTTTTGCTCTCTGCATCTGGCAGTCTCTCTCTATAGCTCTCCCTACCTTCTGTTAAGTTTATTATTGCGTATTTTGTTCTTAATTTTCTATATCCCCTCACCATAGCCCCTCTCTTCGCCACGCTTTCTGCGCATTAGAACTATTTGAGAAGAAATGTTTTCGATATTTATATTGCTATGGCAGTGCGAACTCAGAAATACAAAGCATATTTTGTAAAATTGCCGCAAAATTAACGCAAAAATTCGACGACGACAACAACAACAACAAGAACAAAAAGCTGTCAAAGCTCTTAAAAATTTTGAAAAGAATGTTGTTCAATTTTTGTGTCGTCCCGAGGCGCTCAATGATAAATCTTTTTTCCACCGCGACTGACGTAGGCTACTTTCTGTTACTTTTGCTCGGGGACACGGTGACGTATACGCGATATTCTGATAAATTAGTATTTTTTATTTATTTGTATTTTTTATAGGAAATCCGAAGGGTAAATTATTACAAATTCGTAAGAATTCTGATCTCAATTTTTAACTGCATACGTATACGTAATATTTCTGGCTTAATATTGCGCATACGCAGCGTGGTTCGCGAGAACATTCTTAACCCTGAAGAAAGACGCAATCTAATGAAATTGAAACCTCATCGAGGTGATAGAGGTTATAGATGGGCGTTCCAGGAAAGTCATCCTTATCACTGACGATGCATTCCGATGGCATATGAGAGGGCGTGAGCCCCCCTTGATAAGCCACAAGTAGTGCGGGGCCGATAAGTTAAGTTTGAATAGGTGTTCGATTATCGCCTGTCAAAGGCATCGAGTGTTAAGTGGGGGCAAATGGGGTTGCAGCACCTCCCCCTTGAGGAGAGGGTTAAGGTGACTGCAATTGCATTTATTGTAGGTCTGTGGGTTAATATATTTTATAATGCAATGAATTAATGCCATATTCAAGCCCCTTATATTACCTCATCTGTATCAGTTAGATATTCCGTTCGATCACTTTCGATCTGGTTAATACCCAGTGGGTATCTCCCACAATTGTGATTCCCGCCCGCCTCCCGACAGACCTCCTCAAGTGGAAATTGCTTTCAGCATTTTAAAATTGCAATTTGCATTCGAGATATTTAAATTGGGTTTGCGCCGCAGTAAAACGTGATCGCGTCCGAGACTGAGATTGCATTTGTATTTGAAATTCTATGAACGATTTTCGCGGAACTCGAGCTTTGTTTAGATATTTATAATGGAATAAATAATGTAAGTAGCCCTCTCTCTCTCTATCTCCACCAAGCGAGACTTTGACGTTTGCATTTCACTCGCTTAACATCAAAGCCTTAACGATCGATCAATGGCTCAATCAAGCTTCGCAATTCAAATGCGTCAGGCGAACACTCAACCGTAAATTATTCAATTTAAAACGGACTATACAAAAGGAAAAAAAAAAACACTGAAAGAATTCAACCTGAAAATAGCCCTTGAAATTGGTTGATTAATATAATTTTCACTTATATTTTCGGATTAAATATGTATATTTGGTTCTCCAGGAAATATTATTTAATTAAATTATGAAATTATATTTTAGAGGACATTATAGCCGCTTAAATAGATTTTATAAAAACCAATATGCTATTTCAAACAAATAAAAATAAAAGAAAAATATAATAATCGAAAGAAGAATACAAAACAGATTATTATAAACTTAAAAACTGTTCATATAGATAAAAATATTAATTTCATTTTAAACATATTAGTTTTGATCTTGTGTAAGACGTGCAAGCTTAGTTTTGAGAATCATTTTTAAGCGAAGCGTAAAAGTCTTAATATAATAATATTATCTATTAAATAAAAAGATTCAAAATGACGAAGTTCTGGGAAATTTAATTGAATTTAGATATTCAAAAAATTTCTCTAAAAGAGTGTTCACAAACCGATTTCCGCTTTTTGTAGGGTATCCCCGGCGCATTGTGAGCAATATAAATAAGAAAATCAAGCTGAGTGATTATTATTGCCCCTGATGATGTATAATTTTAGTCTGCACTGCAGCAGCAGCAGTAATAATAATCCCAAATGCCGTTGCAAGAAGACGTCAACGAGAAATAACATTCATTACTTTCCCAAAAGAACATGTTCCCCGAGAATATTTAGTTGTTTTTTATCCGCTTTTTTTATTTTGTTTTTTTTTATCATTATTATTATTTATTTGTTTCACTCTGTCGACAAACATTCCTCTTGTTTTTTTTATTTTATTTATTAAATTCTTCGTCTACGCCAAGCCTTCGATTGGGTTTATTTGTGTTTTCTCTGTGGGTGTGTTCATTTTGTTTTTTAGTTTAGTAGACCTTTCTTTTTTTTCTCTTTCTGATAACGAGGATTTTAATTGGTTTTCTTTATTTGAACAGTGGCTAAGTTTTTGGTTTTTTTTTTTTAGTTTTTACAATCTCTTGTTGAAAAATAGAAACACTTTTTGCTTGACTTGTTTTTTTTTTGTCTTATATTCTTTATAACATATTTCCAGCCATCCATTTATCTGCTTATTAAAAATAGACAAAAAAAACGTGTCTTCGTTTTGCATTTGATTGCGAATTGTTCATGTTGTTGTTGTTGTTGTTGTTAGTGACTGAGCATGCCGACCAGCAGCAAAAAAGCTACCAGGAAATCATACCGGAAATACCTGGGGAGAGAAGTTACCCTAAGAAACCAAGAAAATACCAAAAAGGATAAAAAACCAAACGTGTTTGAATTAAGAACAAATTTTATTTGCTTTTCTTTTCGCTTATTTTATGCCTTTCGCATTTACTCCGATTGTTTGTTTGTTGTTGTTGTTGTTGCTCGTAAACAATAATTAAATATAATTAAGGGTTCTGTGGGTTCGACAGGGGGGATGGGGGTTTGTATTGCGGGCTTCTTCGACAACATTTAGAAACTAAGATAAAAACTAAACACTAAACTAGGTCAAATGTACAATTACATAAATAATAGCTCACAAAGTGCGTTTCTCTAGAACACAACAAAGAAAAAAAAAAAACAATTTCCTTTTGTTTAGTGTTTTACCTGCTTAAATGTTAACAACAAACAAGTTCACTAAACAAAGACACAAGCAATACATTAAAAAAAAATATATCTGTAATATAGTTGGCTAAATATATCATATTTATATATATAGTATATATATATATATGTAAATATATGTGTATGCAAGTATTATCATATAACGCTTCGTAATAGGTTCTATATAAACATTTACAATTACAGAAAGGACACCGTTTGATCTTCCTGGGCGCCTTTCCATGCCTTCTCCTCCTCTTTAGCGGCCTGTTTCTTTATCAATCTTTCGTTTGTTTTTTGTTTTTTGCTTTAACAATGTGCGATTTTACAGTTTCTCCTTTCCGTGTTGTCCTGCAGGATATGCTAGAATGCTTGTAGCACAGTAGTATAACAGTTTCTTCTTCCTCTCGCTCTCTCCAAGCTCGCCAACTCTCCTACTTCCCTCTTCCTACTTCCTTCTCTTAAGTATCTCTGGGGGGGGCGACATTTTTTTGTCTCAATCGAAAAGAAATTCGTTTCACAAATTGTACTATATATACGTAAACATGTATATTATGTTTCTCGTTTGTGTGTGTGTGTATATATTATGTTTTTGTAAAATATATAATATAATATAGCATAACAAATGTTTAACAAAAATCGAAAATCGATCCATAATCATTAAGCATAATTTTGTTTGTTTGTTTTAACTAGGAGAGAAAGAGATAGAATGCAACAAATCCTCTGTCTCTTAGTGGGTAATTTTCTTTTGCTGTTTATGTTACTTTTACTTTTCTTCTGTTAGTTTGTTTATGTTTTTTTCTTTTACGTTAAAAACTTTGTTTTTTCTTTTCCTAATTAAAATACTAAAGCTGCACTCCGCCAGGGGGCGCCGCGGTGTGTGGGTGTGGCGGGCGCCCCCTGTCGGCGGACAACGAAGGAACCTACAGTGCGGCCTCGCCAACTCGCAAATTACCTTTAATTTGTAGCCTTTTGTATTTACTGAACTGAACTAAACTGGCTAACGTGAAGAGGGGTGCTATTTTTTCGTCTGCTGGCTGGGGGCTTGGGGAAAGGAGTCTTATACGATTGCTAGATTGATTTGTGTTTGGTTTTCGATTCCGTTTTCTGGCAGCTTATTTTCGGGGGAGGGCACATTGCGAGTTAGCGAGGTGCCACTGTTATTACGCATACGCCACAGTGGAAATTGCTCTGGCCCTTTACTAGGTGTTCTCTGCTGGGTACTTCTCCACTCCTCCTCTGCTCCTCGGCCTTTGCTCCTAGGACTCGTGCTGCGGCTGCCGCTCCTACTCGTGCTCCAGCTCCTGCTACGTGGCTCCGCCGGATCCCGCTCCTACTTCTTGGCATAGAGTATGTCCTCGCGACAGGCCACGGCCGCCACCAGGGCCGCTCCGCGACCAGAACCGTCCTCGGAGAGCATCAGGTCGAACGTAATGCCCGGCTTGATCAGCGTGGAGATCTTCTCCACCATCAGGTTATGGAACTTGGGATGGAAGCGGTAGACACTGCCATCAACGCCCACCGTCACGTGCGGCTCATCCATCTTGTTGATCAGAGTGGCGATGCCGGCGGAGACAAGGTGGGCGGCCCGCTTGGAGACGCACTCGCAGATGTAGCGAACATTGGCGCAGTCGCCGTCCGTGGCATTGGTCAGGCCCAGCTCCTCGAGCACCAGGCGGCAGTTGGTGAAATTGCCCGGCTCGTCCGCTTCGATTTCGCTCACGTACTTGGTGAAGAACAGGCCCCGGGTGTTGAGCACCTCCGAGTCCTGGCCGTTGAAGAGGATGCCCGCCTGAGTCATCTTGACCAAAGCGAGGCGCACCAGCTCGCCCATGTACATGCCGGAGATCATCTTCTCGAAGGTCTGCTTGCCGGGATTGATGCTATGCACATCGATGTCCCTGTCGAATTCGGTGCGGACAAAGTCCAGGGCGCCATTATCGCCGAACGCTCCCCATTCCGTGTTGATCAGGACGTGCTTCTTGCGCGGATCCTCGGCGGTAAATAGCTCCGCCTCCTCGACACGCTCCATATAGCAGGCATTGGCGCCGGTGCCGACGATGAGGCCGATTTTGCAGTTGTGGTTCTTCCAGGCGCAGCTCATCAGGGTGCCGGTGGTGTCATTGAGGATGGCGCACACATCGATCTGGACATCGCCGCGCCGGGCAATGGCGTCCTTCAGCAGCTGCACCACATCCTCGTTGACGACGCCGGCACAGTTGAAGCCCTTGGTCCAGGTCTCCAGCAGGCCCTTGGTCAGGCCCAGCTGACGCAGGGGGAAGGAGAAGGTGAAACCGAGCGGCAGCCGCTCGGCGTACACATTGTGCTCGGCCATAAAGTTGGACAGGCACTCGGCTATGTGGTCGAAGAGCTGCGTCCCCGAACCGATCATGATGTGCTGCGGGATGGCGTAGATGCGCGACTCCATTTGGAAGTCGTTGTTCTCCTGCAGGTGGATGAGCAGCACCCGGAAATTGGTGCCGCCGAGGTCCAGGGCCAGGAACTTGCCGCGCTCATTGCCGTTGGGCAGGTCCTGCACATACGTCACGAAGCACTTGACATTGGCCTTCGGATGCGTGTCCTTGGCAAGGCCGCGCCGCAGCTCGTGCAGGATGCGGTAGCACAGCTCCTGCACCTGCTCGTCCGAGAGCAGCAGCTGCTGACATAACTCGTGCACCATCTTTTTTTTCTCTGCTGGGGATGCGAGCGCTATTTGCTGTGCACTCGGGCTATTTGTCGTTGCACTTGTGGCCGTCGCCGTTGCCGTTCCCGTTGCCGACGTTGCATTTGTCGCTTTTGTGGCCTGCGCTGCCGATGCCGCTGCACATGATGCACTCACATCACCCCCGTTCGCCACGCCCACCCGGTCCGTTTCATCGCGACTGTGACCGTTCTGTTGGGCGCTATTTATGGACACGCTCCTCATGGCCCCGTTCAGCTCCCGATCCATTGCCTTTGGCTCCTGGGCGCGATCGCTCTCACACTCTCACACGGCAAAAAAAAAGGTGGTCAGTGCTCGCAAGTCGAGTCGAGTGCTTTTCTATTTTCTGTTTTCTGTTTTCAGTTTTCAGTGTGTCCGACGCCGCCGATTTTGTGCTCTCCGTTTTATTTTCGTCCGCTGTACGCGTCCGCCGCTCGAAACGTTTTTTACGGAATTAAATCCACTCGCCACGAGCTGCTCACTTTACGCTGCCGCTGCTGCGTCGCTGTCAGCGCCGGCGGCGACGGTGATGGCAACAGCGACGCTGCTCTCTCTCCCAGTCACTGCCCTGCCCCCTCCGCACCATGACGCTCTTTGGTGCGCCTGTGTGCGTTGTGAAGGAACCTTGAAGGTCAAAACTGAAAATTAGTATTGGGGCTAGTTGGAGATATGGCGCGTATATCTACGCCGTTTTTGGGCCCAGAGCCGCAAGCCACAGAGCAAGAGAGTCCGCCGAGTGGGAGAGCAACGCGATGAATGACTCAAGTTCATGCGTAAGGGAGAACCTGATCTTCTACCAAATCATAATATCTGAACTTAATTAATTAATTATTTCTATTATAATATTATTACGGCTACTTCGTTTTTATTTATTACGGTTACCTATGTATAATAGGAAATCACTGTTGTTTCCCATAATCGAACATACCTACCAATCACCAACCTAATGGGATTTTAATCAAAAATTTTATATTATAATAAATTCAATAATTGTGGAACATCGTAGAATTTTCACTACATAAACTTGGAACCGCAAGGGCCTGTCAGCTTCGCCGGACGAATCTCTCTCGTCTCTTCAGATTGCGAGAGAAAGCTCTCGTTTGCCGTCGTCAGCAAATTCGGTAGATACCCTACAAACAAGTGAGTATAGGACAAGTTTTCGTATGCGATTCTATGATTGACTGAAAAGAGTTTAAACCAAGTAAATACGTACATACATACAGCATATGTATGTACAAATATTATTTATAATCATTTGATTTATAGGAATTATTTAACTCAATAGCTAATTGTGCTTAATGAAGGCCTCTAACATCCTTTAAGAGGGATCTGCAATTAAATGAATACTTTTCACGTTTCCATAAAGCTCGCTTTTAGGGCATAAGAAAGTCGTTACGGTGACCGTTTTCTATGTTATTGGCGGCGTGTAGGCTTCGTTCCTTGAACCCCTGTAACACCCCCCACTGTTCGTCGCTCCATAAACCTCTGAGCAGAGCTTGTGGGTTCCGCTCTCTTGCGGTATCAGTATAACAGTTCCAGTACAGCTGAGAGGCGGCGGCATGCTCAGTTTACTTAACAAATGGGAGAACGAGTTTGGTTTGCTTAGCTGTTGCCTCCCCCTTTTCCATCGCACCTCTTTGCCTATTTCCATTTGTTGGAATTCTTGAATTCTGGCGACGCGTCAACATCCTCGCCTTGGCTTTTTCCCGTTTATCGCGTTTTTTTTTCGTTTCTCTCTTCTTTGCCTTTGGATGTCCGTGGGGCTCGTCAGCTGCCCCGCCCCCCTTCATATCCGCCCCCTCTTTTGATGGATCGACTGTGTATGTGTGTGTCTGTGTACGTGCCATGGAGCTCGGAGCTCACGCTTCTCCCTTCCCTCCCACCCATCCGGTGTGGGCCAGTTCAATGGAATTTTGTTGTTGTTGCCTATTGGTTTTGGGTATTTTTGAAAGCAGATTGCATTTGTTATTTCACTTGGCTGCAGCATTCTTGCATAGTGGTTTTGAGTATTTTTTCGATTTTTTTCTGTCCGAAGAGGCTCGTCCGCAATTCCAGCAACAACAATAAAAGCGATTCGAACCAAAGGTGAGTTTGCACATGTATGTACATACATACATATATGTAAGAGAGCATGTTTGCAAACGTGTGTACTGGCATGTGGCCTCATAACTGTTATACAAGACACAGTTGTGGGAATAACAATAGTAATATTAAATTGGTTACATAAAAAGTTTATTAAATAATTTTTAATTTCATAATGATAATCACAGCTAAACAATGGGTACAGATTTATAATAAGTTAGAACAATAATGGTTAAATAAATCGTACGAGTTCATTAGAGAAGTAATGGAGGGTAAACAATAATGCATACATGAATATTGATTATTCCTTTATGGCAAAAGAGAACAATAACAAAGGATTTATTTATTCCTAATTTTTAGCACCACTTCACTAATGCCTTGGCCTCTGCTTTTAACATACACAATTATTCCATTTGATCACACGCCCCCTTGCAGACAGAAAGAGGAAATAGTGAGAGGGCGGTCTGGGGAAAAGCAACAACTATAACTTATCGACGTCAACTTCCTCTCCCGCTCTGTCTGCCCGGTGGGCGACTCCCACTCTCGGTGCGGCGCACGTGTGTTGCGAAATAATTTCGCAAAAAAAAATCCATTAGGCTTTTACGGCAGTTGTCGGCCATAAAGCTCCAAAAATAAATAAAGCCCCCAAAATCACAAAGTGCAAAGTGCATTAATAATGCAGTGACTTTTTAAAGTCTTCAAGAAGTTCTCAGCTGACGGGGAGTGTCGCTCCCTATACATACATATGTACATATGTATGTATTTTATGTGCGTACAAGTATGTGTTTGGAGTGCGACAGAATTGATTAATTGTTTATCTGGCTCGGTTACACGTTCCGTTACTCAGGAACACACAAACCTCATACAAAAATAAAAGATAGTAAAGCCCGATTCACAAACCGAAGTTTAAAATACCCTGGAAGAGTCTTTTATCGCACGAAAGTGCATTCTTACAGTTTGCTTAAAAACCGTATAGGACAATTAATGTCAACCTTGGAAGAATTATGACTCAAGATGACGTCCCCCTTAGGAAGTTAGTTTTTAAAACTGATATGAAATGTTGCAGTTAGATTTTCGAATATAATATAGTTCGTGGCAAACTACTTTTAGAACCCATAACACCCGGACAAAGGTGTATTAAATAAACTATGTACATTATTATAATGGCAAACGGGACCTAGGAGTGGTAGTCGCCATCGCCATTGTTGTTACTTTCCACTTGGACTCTGTTATCTGCAGCCACGGAAATTGCTTTGGCGAAATGCGAAAAAACATTGGTGGAGGAGGTACGTACAAGGTGTACCAGGGGCCAAGACACTTGAGATGTGGGGGCCCGGATGAAGGCGTGGCATTTGATTATATGACTAAACAGTTGTGGATCGTTAAGTTCTCTAATGCGCAACTGACTTTGCTTAAAGCTTAAGCCCATCATATGAAAAGCAACTTTAGCAGCAAGCAAGATTATATTGGTTTCTTAGGAAATTGTGAAACGATCAAAGGTGTAAAAATTGTGTTAAGTGGCTGCGAATTTCCCAAAAATCAAACTGGTTTCTTCAGTCCTCCCATATTTTTGATTATATATATATGTTTGTATGTAAGGGATACATATGTGATACATGTGTGATAAGACCACACAATTGGTGCATTGGCACCATGATTCAGCGTTTTGAAAATCAGCAATGGATGACAGCTGAGCTCATATTTCCAGTGCAGCTACACTTCGTTAGTGAATGATTGGAAAATATACAAATGTGCCATAACAAATAAAATTTAAAACAGACAAAGGAATATTAATGGTTATTGGAGTACAATTACTGATTATATGAAAAGCGCAATAGCAACCCCACTGAACTTTGGCAGAGCTTTGTTTAAGGGCCTGACATAGGGTATGGGAGAAAATTGTGATTAATAGCTACAAAAGAGTGATTCAAATGAGTTTTTAATAAGAATAAAGAAGTAATAAAATGTATAGATTAATTACCAGTTAAGTACCTGTCCGTTTTATCATATTACAAGGCATTTTTATAGAAATATTCGAGAATTATATACACATACAGTTGATCATTTCATTTCAACATTTTGTTTATTTTTAAATATTATGATAGCGCTATTAACAATAACAATAACCATAACATATTTGGGGAAAGATAAAAATTAAATATGTATATGTGATACAGTATGATGAAATTAGTAAGGAAGTTCCCCATACCTGATGCAAAACCAGGCTCCTCTGGGTAATTCCCTGTTAACAGAATTTTTGAAATGAAAAATTCAACTGGTTCCAGAGGTTGGGGTTCGGTGCGAAGAAGAAGGTAGGAAGGGTGCTTCGAGTGCTGTTCAGCAGGACTTGCACCGTTCCATTCCTTTCCTTTCCTTTTCTACCACGCCTAGAATTCCTCTGGATTTCGTCAGCCAAAGTTGGTTGTGTGTGTGTGTGTGAATCGTAAACTGTTATACCATGGTCCTCTCGCTGTCCTCCGGTGTCACCTTCAGCTGTTATATCCGCTGGCTGCCGTCGGCGTCGCTGCTGCCGCGCTGCGGCGTATCGTACTTTTTGTAGTCCGCTTTTGGGAATCCAGTTTTGGGGGCTCGCCCCATGGCACGCACACTACCATAGCGCTGTGTGTGTGTGTTTGTGTGTACGTATGTGTGAGGGGTTTGCCCGTGTGCGCTTGCTCATCACTCGCGGTTTGTATATACAAAATAATCGATTTCTTACAGCATTTTATCGTAAGATATTTTTCTGCTTTAACTCTGCTTGTGACGTCAATGATGATGACGTAGCCTGCTGGCTCTCTCTCTCTCTCTCCCTCTCTGTCTGTGTCTTGCTCTCTCGCTTTTGTCAAGGGGTCAATGCAGCCAACGAAACCTCGTGGAAAATTTGTGAAAATCTGCGAAAATCAAACGCCCACCAAAAAGTCCCGCCGGCCTTCGTTTTATAAACAAAAGTCATTAATTATAATACGTTTTTGGCAACAGTGAATAACTTCACGTGACGCTCTGAAACCAAAAGGCGGAAAAATTCAACTGACAGAAAAAATAACGACAAAAAACCAAGAAGAAAAAAAGAATCGCGCATATAGGAATGGCAAAGAGATTAACAAAAAAATAGCGACAAAAACCCCATAAAAATGTAGAATTTCACCGAAATATAAATATGTATCTCAATTTGTTTAATAAAAAACAAAGCAAATAACAAGGAAAAATCACATGCTTACGCACATACACAAACACCACTATAATAAATACAAATAAATTATTATTGTAACAACAAAAACGGACGGCACACATAGTCATAAAATTTGCGATTTGTATTAAAAATAGTTTGATATTAGATAACAAGCACGTCAAAATAATAAAGCAAAACAAAAATAACTAAAAATAGAAAATAAAAAAAAACTATATTATTTTAACATTTAGTTTGAATCTTGCCATTGATTATTATTATTTACACATAGGCCATCGATTAAAGGCAATCCCATTATTTAATATTGCACGCATTCTTTGTGGGTGGTGTAGGACTAAGCAACATAAAAGGTATACACAGCCTTTATAATAGAGTATAATTTATTTATATTCTACTCTTCCAATACAAACAACATAAACCTTTAAGCAAGATTAACTAAATAAAGTTAAAGCGTTAAAAGTGTAAAAAAACGAATCAAACAGACTTATTTTTCATTGGATAAAAAGTGGGTTAAAAAAATCACTAAACGCTCAAAGCAGATTTCAAAGAATAATACAAAACGCAAAAACTAAAATAAGTATGAATAAGAATTCCATTTATTATAATGCGCAGCCAGTGGTTGTCATTAAAAATCCGCTCGTTTGGCCTTCGAAGCGGTTGGCTGGCTCTTCGAGGGGAGCGAACGGGCTCCTCTGGAAATTTTCCCTTCGTTCGGCAAGAGTTGTTGGGCAAGGTCAATGGGGAAAAAAATGGGCGGTGAATAAACTTCAGTCAAGGTCAAAAGGCGGGCGCGATCGTATAACAGTTAATGCGGCGCCGCCCTCCAAAATAGATTGCAAGTGATCATCACTATCCTCACCGTCAGCATCACGAAACTCGTTTGTTTTTTTTTTATCTAAAGACTTAAAATAACAACAAAGCCACGACGCAACGGAACAAAACTGGTTCCCAGCCGCTGATAAACCCAGACGCCTAGAAATCGGACTACTAGAGGTGTATTTGCCTTGGAAACGATTTCGTTTTCGATCGCAAGGCTTGATTTTTGGACAAAAACATCCGAAACACGTTTCCGACACATGCGACTATAGCGGGGCCGTGAACTCCTGTGTGTAGTGTGTCTGCTGCTGCCAGATAAGGCGGCGTCATTAAAATCGTAAAACAACAAACCAAGTGGCGCGATGCCGCTTCCGAAAAGCACGTGAAAGCTAAATCTTGATATTGAATTTAAAATCAACCGCGCGCTCTATGACAGGGCTGCCAGATGGGACAAAATAAGAAGCAGAGGTGCCAAATATTAAATAAATGTGCTTTCTATCGATAGTTATGCCTTAAGCTTCAGGGCCATTGATGCGGTCATACTTTGTTGACAACCGGCAATATTTGAAACAGAAGACACGATCATCATTTGATGACTCGTCGTTGATTTGCCAGTAGCATGACGAGATCTTCTTACTTTTCCCACGAAAACACAATTCAGCAGAATCAACAAAAATACACTCCTTCCTTCAAATTGAAGAACTGTATACGGAGCTTTAAAATTGTTATATCTATTGCTTATCCGATATCATATAAGAATATGGCAGTTTCGATATTTATCACGATATTAATATTATCTCTAAAAAAAAGGAAATGTCGGATATTGTATCGATTAAATGTGTTTTTATCAAAATATAAAAATAATAATAAATAAAATATCACATCAAAAATACCAATTTATTTAATATTTATATTTTTTTGTTATTTATTACAAAATTATAAGCTGCATCGATTTTTTCTGGGTGATGTTCTCCGATGTTATTTGCAATGCCGATGTTATGTTTTGAAAACATCGACGACCGTCGACATCGATGTTTTATAAAATATTCATCTTTAGAAAAATATCGATATATTGATAGCTTGATATATTATAAACAACCCTAGAAAAAAATCAACAACCCTAGTTTTTATTATGTTTTTAAAATGTATATTTATGCGCGGTTGTGATTGCCAGCTTTTGCACGCGTACATATATATAAATCGTTTGTTTAAAATTCAAGCATTTGAATAAAAGCCATTGAGCCGCGATAATTCGAGGAATCTCTTAATACGTTGCGGAAAGCGTTTATTATTATAAATTTTGTTGTTTTTATTATTTTCTTGTGGCTGCTGTGCGGGAGTGGGAGTGCGTCGTAGTGAAAGAGTGCGTAAAAAAAGGCGACGAGGAAAGAGCAGAGAATGACAACGTCGACAATTAAGCCTGCGGGCAGCGAAGATGTACCGCCCGTTGGAAAGGGGGTGGTGCGGGACGACATAGGAATGGGCATGGCCGGGGATGTGGGAGTGGCCGCCGCCGCCGCCAGCTTGACGAAACGCGACTCCGAGGAGGATACGTGGGCCTCCAAGGGCTACAACTACATCAATCCGTTCGTCCATCGCATCGAAATCGACAGTCACATTGAGGTGGCCAAGGTAAGTGTGTGCCATTTCCCCCCACCTCCACAGCATTCGCATTCATTCATGCAAATCCAGCCCATGTGCGATCTCCACTGGAGAGAAAGAGAGAGTGAGAGAGTGCTTTCTCTTGGAGGCTCTCTCTCCTTCGCATTGCACTTGACATGAATTTGCCGTTACATTTGCTTGGTGCTTCTTATACTTTTTCACATGGTTTACTTATGTTTTTGTTGCATTTGTTGTCTTCCACTGCTTCTTCCTCCTTTTTTTATCTGGTGCGGTCGACGTCTCTGCCTACGTCAGCGTTTTGCTAACGGCAGCGAGAATCGTATG
Source organism: Drosophila nikananu (assembly GCA_008042635.1). NCBI lineage: Eukaryota > Metazoa > Arthropoda > Insecta > Diptera > Drosophilidae > Drosophila > Drosophila nikananu. The sequence goes on from VNJV01010523.1 coordinate 14,998, forward strand.
ATTTTCTTGTTCGCCTTGTTGTTGTTACGCCCCACTATTGCCGTAGTTGTTGTTGTTGCTGCTGCTGCGAAGCGAAATACGAAATACAAAAAGGAGAAGAAAAAAATACGCCGGTTCTTTTGGCATGTGTGCCATTGTTTTGTTCTCTCTCGCTTCCACTCGCGCAGTCAATCGGGGTCTTGTTCCGCTTTGTTCCCGTTGCTTTCCCATCCGCCTTCCACAATGGTGTGTGCGTGTGTGTATGGGAATGAGACGCGGCTGTGGGTATATAGGGGATAAATCCATACCATCCATATCAAGATTGGAAATTACATTCGTTATAGTACAGAGGCTAAATATCAAATGTAAAATACAGAAACTGCAGCGTTATTAGAAATATGACTGTTCCTGAAACTCAATCTTTTCTGCTAGAGACCTACATACATATCAAAAATACATAAATCTTGTATACATTTCGACAAAAGCTATTATTTTAAAAAAATCTGCACTGAAAAGCGTAAGAATTAACGGCTGCAGTGCAAAACCGCATGGTTAACTTTCTTATAATCTGTCAAAAAGTATAATATCCTATCCTATCATATTCTACCATATCTTATCTTATCCAAACCTATCCTTTCCTATCCTATTCAATCTATCGTATTCTATTCCATCTTATCCCATCATTCCAACTCATCCTATACCATCCTGTCGTATTCAATACATATCCTATCTTTGGTGCTCCTTGGCGATGTAACTACAAATAATACTCAAAATATGATATCATTCTGTACCCAAGAATTATGATTACAACCAGAATCACATAAGATTTCGTGTTTATTATACGTTATAACCCTTAGATTACCCAGGTATCTTTATAGACAGTCTTGTGTGTTGGACTGTTGTCTTCACATTTCGCTCATTTTCAACTGCTTCGGCCTTTTGACACATGAGCCGGCTTGGGTTCCAAAGTGCAGTTCAATGGCATTACTTCCCACTCCCCATACATGCATACATATATGTATATTTAAGTAGATGTATGTAGCAGTGCATCGATTAACCCGACACTATCCCGGCGGCCCAGTGCAGCGTCAGTGGCTTGATTGCTTTTAAAGCGCCCGATAAATTTGCATGTGGGTAAACGGGCAAAATTTACCAGGTGTGAGTACGTAAGACCCAAGCCGGAACCCAACCCCCTTTTCGATTCCCATCATGGGTTTATTTTTATATTGGTCTAATTGCTGCGAGTGAAAAATAACACAATGGTAAACAATTGTTTACGGATCAGTGCTGATTTACCCAGGAAATTATCTAATTATGGTTAATAGATGCACTTGAAAAAATGTCATCAAGTCCTCTGAATTTAAATAAATGAATGTACTTACATAGAGGTACATTTATTAAATACCAAACTACATCAAAAATACAACATTACCGCTAGCATAGTATAGAAAATCAATTAATTTTCCTATCACTGTGACACATTGATATCAATTAACTGAGATAGTGGCCATAATTTTATAATTAAAAGTCAAGTCTGTGTATAGAGAGCTTTCTCCTCATGAGTGATAAATGGCCTGGGCCCGACCGATTCTGACTCACTGCCATTGCGCCCCGTTTGTGGCGTGATCCGAATGGGTTTAACTTATTGGTCAAGGGTTTTCCTGGGATTTTTAAAACGCTGACTGACTGTGTTCTATAAATACATACATATATGTTAAGCACAAAGTGATCTGAGTGCATCTCTGGCATACTAACCCACATATGGGAGAATGAGAGCCCCTGCAGCAATCTCAAGAAGTAAACAAATAAATATAGAAATGCTTGTTGTACAATCAGTAATCGTTAGAAATAATATTGGCCGTTGTCATAGGAATGGCGCTATCGCTGAGTCAAGTTTCAAAGTCTCGAATAAATACTGAGTAATTATTGCTTGTGATGAGGTAATAATACAAACCGACGCTTAAGCGATTGGTTTGGGATTGATTTACAATTATTTAATGTCAATATACAAAGAAAGTCTTTAAGAATAATATTATGATTTAGAAGAATCTGAAACATAGTATGCATTATGAATTGCAAAAAGGTATGGTAGAAATGTTTTATGAAGGGGCTTATCTAAATACTCTATGTATTATATTATGCCTGCATACGATACATCCATTTGAAAAATGGTATCTATCAGATATACTCTAATCTCAACAGCTAAAGAGATCAGCCACTGATAGGGAAGTCAGGCGCACTCATTGAGCCATTGACCCACTGAAAGTATTTAAATATTAAATAAATACGAAGCCGCGAGAGAAGCGCAGCTGGAAAGGTGGCTGTGGTGGGGCCGAGAGGGGATTCCCATTGCGTGCACTGCACACAGAAACCAGTTTCGCTTTCATTTCGCTTCCGTCCAAAGTTCAAGGCACTCAACTGGCCCTGACATTGTTGCTGCCGGCTGGCTGCTCCTCCTCTGCTCTTGGCCTCGGCTCTCTCGCTTTTCAGCCGGCGATTAGTTAGTAAATATGCAGCCACTTTGGTCATATCTCTGGCAGTTGCGGTCGAGATACTAGTACCAGTTACTAGCATTTTTAAACAAGTTGTATGGCTTTAAAAGTTATTTTAAATGCTATTAAAATAATTTAAATCGATTACATATGTACAACAATAATGACTTACCCCTTAAAATATTAATCTTAGATAATCAGCCAGATCAGATGAGGTTTCTGGGCTGGAAACTGGGCTACATACTATATAAACCGAAAAATACAACAATCGATAAATATTTCTATAATTTATAATTATAATTATAAAATTATAATGGATTTAGATCCTATTTGTATGATCACAGCTGTGTTTTAAAACATGTGTGTTTATAAAAAGCTATCACGAGCAAACATATAAACCTAAATTAACATTTTTTATAAATAGAAACGAAAATCTTTGGAATGTTTTAGAGACTAACACTTGTCACAAGCTACTTAAAAATTTAAGGGAATTATAACCTTTCTTAACCTTTTTCTTCAACCCCATTAACCCGCCCAGACATTGGGGCTGTTTCGAAGTGCTTTTCCTTGGAAGCAATTTGATAAAATCAAGAGGTCTCCGGGGAGGGATCGACAGGCAAAGTTCAATGCGTTGCCCGGCAGGCCTCCACTTGACTGATAAGCCTGAGAGCAGCCACTAGCCACTATCAGCGATTAGCGATGGTCTACCGCCTGCCCCGATTGTAAACATGGTAAATGTTTGGCGGCTAATTGATTTGTGGGGGTTGCGTCTATTATTATTTAATATGCGGACGTGTTTGCATAAATTAATGCCAAAATCCTAGACGGCAATGAGCTATCGATTTGGGATTGTTGTTGAGGCGTGTTAATCGTTGGGATTACGAGATTGGCACGTGGTTTGGCTTTCACCTTGGCTCTGGCACATAAATGTCATAGTTTGTTGTAGCCCTGACATGCTAATTTATTTATTTTCTAGTTTCTACTATTTATTTATGGGTTCTTCAAAGCCAAATTTGAAACACGTGTACAATCCCTGGCGTTTGTTTAATAAATATAAAATCTATATAAGTACTTTGAGTTTATTATGTAAACAAAAACCATTAAGAATTATAGCTTACTTAAAAAATATTAAATGTAACGAGTCACACAACTGTATTTGTTTTTTTATTAAATAACTAAATAACTTGCTTGAACTTTAGCGTATTTTCTATTTTCAAATATTGTGGGATTTTAACAAGCTAAGTTTACAATAAAAACATTTGTTCACACCAGCCACATTGCTAATTTCTGTTAAACCCTTTTCCAGGTCTACGTGCTGACAGTGCTGCTGCTTCCCATTCGTGTGGTGGGCTGCGTCCTCTCCCTAATCTCCGCCTGGATGTTCGCCTGCATTGGGCTCTATGGCATGACCCTGGATGATCTTAAGGAGAAACCCCTCACCGGCTGGCGGAAGTAAGTCCGCTGTTCCGCTGTTAAATTCATTATTTTATTTTATTCCCATTATTGCAGACAAATGCAATATATGACGGCACGTGCGATGCGAATGGTGTACACATCGGGTTCGTTCCACTATGTGAGCATGAAGGGCAACCCGGCGACACCGAAAGAGGCGCCCATTCTGGTGGTTGCGCCGCACTCCTCCTACGTGGACTCCATCCTGGTGGTGGCCAGTGGCCCCCCCTCGATAGTGGCCAAGCGGGAGACGGCGGATATACCGCTGCTGGGTCGCATCATCAACTATGCCCAGCCCATCTATGTGCAGCGCGAGGATCCCAATTCGCGGCAGAACACCATCCGGGACATTGTGGCCCGGGCTCGCTCCACGGACGATTGGCCGCAGGTGGTTATCTTTGCCGAAGGCACCTGCACCAATCGCACTGCCCTGATAAAGTTCAAGCCCGGCGCCTTCTATCCGGGCGTGCCCGTTCAGCCGGTGCTCTTGAAATATCCAAACAAATACGACACCTTCACTTGGACTTGGGATGGACCTGGAGTGTGAGTAGGGGAAAAATAAAGCAAGTTTTATGAGGGGTTAGGAGCTCCTTGGAGTCTTGGGAACGGAAGAAAAAAGGAAGATCCTGTAGATGGTATTATTGATTTTCTATTTTATTTGTATCCCATTTTATATGCAATATATATTTTTTTTTAATAGTAGATACTTTTCTGCGATATAATCAGATATGTACACTGAAATACCTGAGGAACTAAAAAACTGCATACAATTTTTTAAAAAGCTTGTAAATTATCTACTCAAAAGGTTTTCATTTGACCCAAGAAATCCTTCGCTTGTAGAAAGCCATTCGGCTAAGCACTCTCTCATTAAAAGTTAAATGAAGTTTAACATTTAAGGTTAAGTATGGCTTGTAAGAAATGTTTATTAAAAAGCTTTTTTAACGATTCTGTTTTGACAATCCTAGGGCCATAAGGCCAAGCTTATATGATAATGGAAATATAAAATATTTCTTAGTCTAACAAATTAATTAAGTAAATATACAAATTGGGTAAGCAATGTTTTTTTAAACCATTAGAATGTATTACAAATGTTCTGTTTATTCCTGAAATTAAATTAATATTAACAAATTTACACAAGAAATTGAATTATTTGTTTATACAAAAGCCCAAAGAAGGTTCTTTAAACCAGAAAATATCTGATTTTAATTACAAACTTCTCTTGTTTATTTATGTAACACTTATGGTATCCACAAATTTCAGATTGCGCCTTCTTTGGCTAACGATGACGCAGTTCTACAATCGATGCGAAATTGAATACTTGCCTGTGTACACGCCCTCGCCGGATGAAGTGGCCGATGCCAATCTGTATGCCAACAATGTGCGCGAGGTGATGGCCAAGTAGGTAGAGCAGCCCAGCTATGTGTAGTTTATGGTCTTTTCTAGGAATGCGGGAAACAAAGCGGCTATTTATAAGCATTGTAGTCGAGGCAAAAGCGAGCAAACTCGCTCCAAATTATAGACTGTGCCACTAATGGAACCTCTCAACTCACTTGCAGGGCTTTGGGTGTGCCCACATCGGACTATTCCTTCGAGGATGTGATCGTGATGAGTCGGGCCCGCGACATGAAAATCCCCTTCCCCGGCGACATTGTGGAAATTGAGCGGACCATCGAGAGGCTGGGCCTGATCGAAAGCCAACGAGACGCCGAGCTGTGCCAGAGCTACCACCGGCTGTCCAACACGGACAGATTGGACATTATAACCTTTGCCGAGCTGCTGCAGATTGATCTCAAGAATCCCAATCTGCACAAGCTCTTTGCCCTGCTCGATCACGTGAGTTCAGTCTCCGCCATCTCCCTCTAATTGGCGATCCCAAAAGTATATAACAAATGTCTCCCCCGCCTCTTCTTTTAGCGCCGCATGGGTGCGGTGAGCCTGAAGAGCTTCCTGCTCTGCTCCCTCTTCTGCAAATTCAAGAACTCCGAACTAATGACCTTCCTCCGAGCACTGATCAATGTAATATATACATTTTTGTTATGCTGAAATTCATGGAGCTTAATTAATAAATGTTGTAATATTTATGGCTTGTAGCTCTACAGCGAATCTAGTCAGCGCATTGACCGGGAGAGCTTTGTGCGCCTGATGAGGCACGCTGGCGGCAAGCTCAATGAACAGAAGGCCCAGGCGCTCTTCTATGCCCTGGACACGGACAACCTGGGCTATGTGTCCTTCGGTGGGTGTTTTTTAATTTTTAATTAAAACTAATAAATATTAAGTGAATAAAACGTTTGATATTTGCAGATGCCTTTGTGGAGCACACGGAGAAGCAAAAGTCAAGCTACAAATTCCTGTACCACAAGTCGGAACACATAAGGCGGTCCAAGGCGGCCAACTGAAGCTGCGGGCTGGAACACCCTGAGCTATATATTTCACGAGGAGGAGCTAACGAACAGGAAAGGAGGCGGAGGAGACTCTTAAGCGAAAAGTTCAACTGTCGAGTGTATATTTTTAATATTTATTTATATCGTGTAGCGCCACCACCCCCTCTCCCCCCATATATATTGTAATTAATGTAATTTGTAATATTAATACCATAGTCTTTTTTTGCTTCGTTTATTATTTATACTCGCGACTCTACTAAACGCAAGTCATTTCATCTTTGTGATTCTTATTATACACACACACACTTAAATTTACACACATATGTAGTATATGTAGAGGCAGGCGAAGCGCAACCACCAAAAGCCCTTGAATATTTCCTATTTCCATGGCCAAAAAGAGTATGAAACACAAAGCCATAGGTACATATATAAGATATATATATATATATATATACAGCCCATGAAGCAATGAACTCTTTGCAACAAAATTCGCTCTCCTTCCTTAACAAGGCCAAGAACTGCGATTCCCAACCAAAACAGACTAGCCAACCACCAAGCACACGCTAAATGAACATATATAGCTATATATACACATTGTACTATGATCTATATTTTCCATTTGGGAAAAACACAGCCACGAGCCATCAAAAGCACTGTAAAAGCCTTAACGTTCACTTTTAATTGAGTCCAAATGATAGTTACCAATCAGAGCTTGCAAATGCAAGTTGACCATATTTTGTGAGAGCCTAAAAATGGTTGCCTGCTAATTGCGAGCTCTGTAACAAATGCTTTCAATGATTAAGTAATTCCGAAATGAGTGAGCTCACTTCTTTTTGCTGAAATTTGAATTTAGGGATCTCCTTTGATTCGTTTAAAAGTTACATATTCAGTTCGTATAGTTCCTTGAGAGTTACAGACATTTCTTGTGCATTTTTGCGACTTAAACTTTAACCACACCTGGCACACGGAGAGCAGAGATATCTATAGAGAGAGCACAGCCTGTACTTACCCCCCCACACACATATGTATGTTATTAAAACACCGAGAAAAGAGAAAACCCAGAATTAATGCCCCGCTAAAAGAATGTTTGTTAAGCAGTGAGAATATGGATGTGCACATCTTTTGCAACGATAGACTTGCCGAGACAGAGACAACAGAGTCACCCAATGAGAACTACCCCGTAGTTTTTACCCTTTTGAGACGGTCAACTATAACCCCTTAAGCTAAACGATCTTAATTTATGTGCTACTTATTGTAATAGATATTATTAGCGCCCTAAGCCAGCAGATCGGCTGAGATAAATCTGCTCAACAAAAAAAAATTAAGAATAAAATATATATATACATATATATGTATGTGTGAACGATTTTAAATGCAGTCTGTTGTCAATTCTTTGTGGAAAGCCGATACGAGACGATACCATCGATGGTTTAATGGGCGTTTTCTCTGGGTAACGCCCCCCTTGCTACGCCCCTGAGTTGATCTGAAATGCTGGGATTGCCAAGAGTGGCACAGTCGGTGTTTTCCAATCGAACGGTTTAGATCGGTTTAGATCCTATTCTCTGTTTCTTTTTTTTCAAGTGTTTTAATGTTTCAAAGTGCTTGTATTTTTTAAAGTGAATGTACAATGAAAGGAGCTGCTGGCAGCAGTCTCCTTTGGATCCTACTGCATTTCCTCTCTGATATTTGGTTTCGGGCAGAGGGTTTCGTTAACTCGTAAGAATTTCAAAAATCGATATTGAGCAGCTTTGACATAAAATTAATCTGTGCAAAAAACGTTCTTTTAAATTTCAAATAGATTAGAATATGCAGACATTTTTTACTTACTGGATTATTTATGGGTTTTTCTTGTCGGTATCCACGTTGTGTTCGCCGCCAGTAGAGCCAAGACCCTTTTCAATGGGGATCTTCTCCTCTGGCAGCTTCAGAATATTGGCCAACGAAAAAGGTTTCCAAGGGAGTAGTGCAAGTCGACGCTTCTTGTCCGTCATCTTCGGCTTATTGATGTTTGAGTCCATCAAGACAGCAGAGGTCCCAGGCTTTTCAGTTTTCTTGCCGGCATTGTGGCCAAGGGCCTCTGAGACGTCCAGCTCGCCCTGGTCCATCATCTCATGCTCTGAAGCCTCTTGATCTATTATGTTAACTTCCATGTTGAACTGCTCCTTCTTCTCCTCGCCGTCCTGGATCTGAAGTTTCTTCTTCTTGTGCTTTAACTTGATCTCAACTTGGTCGTATTTGTCGTTTACCCCGTGATATTCTACCATTAGCTTAATTTTCTTGGGGAATGCCGCCATTTTGATTGGTGCTCAGGATTATAGCTCGGAACAACTTATTTCTGCAAGTTAGAACTGACGACTGAAAAAGATGTTCTTTTTTGACAACTGACTTTTGAAAGAACAAGAAAAAAAGGCCTTTGGCAGAGTCCGAGTTGCTTGGTAGAGTCAGAGGTGCTTGGAAAAGTCAGAATTGCTCGGAAAACAGTCAGAGCACTCACTTTTTCAGGTCCATTTTGTGGTGCCTGTCATCCTGAAAGAAAATTAGCATTAAAACATTTAGAATACATGTAAAATGATAGAAAAGTTTAAGGTTCAATTTGTATACTAATAAAGTTTTTTAAAGATTTAAAGTTTAAATTGAAACAGTGACTACCCTGAGCCTTGGGGTTCTTGTCAAAAGTGACATCTGCTTGTCAGAAAAAATTTTCATTTTTCAGTTGTCAACCATAACTTGAAATATAAGTTCATTATTTGAGTAGTATTCCCAGCTGAAACCTCAACAAAACATGGCGTCATAAGAAGATGAAGCTATTGAAGGAAGATAGTGGAGTTAAAGCAGGAGGAGATAGAACTTGAGATCCTGACCAAGCAGGAGAAGAAGGAACTGACCAATCAGGACGCTCAGATAATAGAGCCAGAGCAGAAGAAAGAGGACCAGGTCAAGCTGGACGTCATGGATCAACTTCGCAAGAAATATAATACACCTGTGACCGTGGCCGACTGGCAGGACACCAGCCAATATGAGCAGGAGTTCATTGATATGAAGCGCAAGCTTGAACTACTTTCTTCGAATAATTCCTCTCTGGCAGACCTTCCGAAGTAGCCAAAGGGGGCAGATTCCCACTGAAATGGGGCTTCCCCTTATTGTGGATTCCGGCTACTCCAAGCCCAGCAAGACAGCTCCTGCCAATTATTAATAAGTTATTATAAAAATTAGGAAATATTCACCAAGTATTGTTCATTATGGGGTTACAAGTGGGTAAATTGTAGATTGAAAATAAGTCTCTGGAATGTTTGCATTCATTTAAATATTCCATAAAACTACTTAAAGCAGGAGAGCAAAAGTTGCAGAGATATTTTATGTAACCTCAAACCCATACCCTCTTAGGCCAAAAATCATCAGCAGAGATGGCAATCTTATTTTCGAGTCCGGGGCCAATCGAAACATCAGCTTCCGGCTGACTGGAACCTCCCGTCTGACTATCAACGAGGAGTACGATGTCCTGGATCTCCTGCTAGCCACTACCAGCGGTTCAAAGAAACGATCCGGCGGCGGAGGCAAGGATGAGTGGAGCGGCTCCGAGGATATTGTGGATGTCAGGGAGCTGGCAGACCAACTGGCGGAATTCCAAAGACGGGCATTTGGACCTAATGGGTTAAACGTTATGCTGCGTCAGCAACAGAACAGGTGAGGGAGAAGAGAACTGGATGATGGCAAGAAGATATTCGGATCTCAGTCAAAATAGAATCAACATTAGGATGAGGGTTACCTGCTAAGATCTTGCATCTTGTTTTCCTTTAATTTTGGGTCAGAACCCGGGGATCCCTCGCCCTGATGCGACGCTTCCAGACGCGACTCCGTACCGTGGAAAACAAGGTGGATCGCATGAAGACGCAGCTCGAGGCCAACAGCTGTGCGAACGGACCCTGCGAGAATGGAGGCACCTGCTACAATACCTATAGTGGATTCCGGTGTCAGTGTCGGCCGGCCTTCGAGGTGAGTAACCGCTTGAAAAGATCATTATAAGGGGAGTATTAGGGGGCGTTCTGGGTAAAGTTTAACTAGATTTGCAAAAAAACGTGGCATGCACCAGTGTTGCAAAGCGCAAAAAGTAAGCAGGCGCGTAAGTTTGTGTAAATTAAGGTGGCCTGTTCGCGAGAACTCTCTCCCGAGTTCTCTTTTAATGATCCTTCTGGCTCTTCTGGCACGAAGAGAGAGGGAGAGAGTGAGCTGATCAGACCACCTTATATCTTATGCATCATGGCGTGATGACTGTACTTATTCGCCACGTGGCTTGTGAGTGTGCAAAATATTTTCTTATTGTCAAAACCTAAAACTTTCATTTACCCAACTCCTCGACCTCTCTCCAGGGCACCAAGTGCGAGGTGGACGTGAACGAGTGCGCCTTGTACGAGGGCACCGACCTGGGCTGCCAGAATGGAGCCCAGTGCCAGAACCAATTCGGAACGTACAGCTGCCTGTGCACGCAGGGCTGGCATGGCATGCACTGCACCCAGCGGCGGGCCGACTGCTCGCAGGCCAGTGCCTGGGAGCTCTGTGGCCACGGGTCCTGCGTGCCCAGCTCGGACGATGCGGGATATCGGTGCCTGTGCGATGCCGGCTGGAAGACCAACGGACTGACACCCGTCTGTGGCGTGGATGTGGACGAGTGCGACGAGACGTCTGCCGCGCACACGCCCTGCTCCACCAAGTGCATCAACTTGCCGGGTAGCTTCACCTGCGCCCCCTGTGCCGCCGGCCTGACGGGGAACGGCGTCAGCTGCCGGGATGTGGACGAGTGCCAGACAAACAACGGCGGCTGCAGCCTGAGCCCCCGCGTGGACTGCATCAACACCTACGGAACGCATATCTGTGGCCAGTGTCCGGTGGGCTGGACGGGCGACGGCATCAAGTGCGAGCGGGTGGGACGGCCTGGCCTGATCGACGGATCCGACTCGAAGCAGGCCACCATTGCCAGCTGTGTCGACCGGAGCCTGTGCTATCCGGGCGCCAGCTGCTTCGAGATCTCCGGCACAGCCGTCTGTGCCTGTCCTGCCGGCATGGTGGGCTCTGGAATTGGCCCCAGCGGCTGTGTCAATGGCACGGCCAAGAATTGTCAGAGTAATCCGTGTTTGGTAAGTTTCTATATCACATTCTAGGTGGCTAACTTCATAGGTATCCTTCCTTATTGCAGAATGGTGGCATCTGCTTGGACTCGGGACCCTCCAACTTCACCTGCCTGTGTCGCGGAGGCTTCCGTCCGCCTATTTGCGAGCCAAGGCCCAGCCCGTGCGACATCAATCCTTGTAAGAACGGCGGCAGCTGCCGGCCCACAACCGCCCAGGACGGCGATGGCTTCGTCTGCCAGTGTCTGCCGGGCTACAGGGATCGCCTCTGCTCGACGCGCTTCAGCAGCTGCAACGCCTTGCTGGTGGGCGCCAGCGGTCGCCTCAAGTATCCGCCGGAGGGCACTGGCTACGAGCACAATGCCCAGTGCGCCTGGGTGATACGAACCAACGAGTCGCTGGTGCTGAACGTGACCTTCCACAGCTTCGACTTGGAGGACGCCACGGAGTGCCGCTTCGACTGGCTGCAGGTGAACGATGGCCGTTCGGCAGCCGCCCAGATCATTGGACGCTACTGCGGCAACCATCTGCCGCATGGCGGCAACATCATCTCCTCCGGCAACCAGCTGTATCTGTGGTTCCGCTCCGACAACTCCACGGCCAAGGAGGGCTTCGACCTCACCTGGAGCTCGATGCAGCCGCGATGCGGCGGCAAGGTGGAGTTCGAGACCCACGGTACGCTGGCCTCGCCAGGATCGCCGGGTAATTATCCCAAGAATCGCGACTGCCGCTGGACTCTGATGGCGCCCATCGACAAGCGCATCAAGCTCACCTTCTTCAGTCTGCAGCTGGAGAAGCACGACAACTGCAACTTTGACTATGTCCAGGTAAGTGGCCCTCCTGCCAGTCTCCCTGGATTTCACTCACTGGGTTTCTTTACTCTGCTCGGGCAGATCAAGGACACCATTTCGGGTCGGGAGTTGGCCAAGTACTGCAGTAGTGGTCAGCCGGCGCCGCTGCTACTGCCCACCCACCACGCGGAGATTCTCTTCCACTCGGATGCGGATGGCAGCGATACGGGCTTTCAGCTGCACTACTCCGTGGAGGAGCGGATTCCGGGCTGCGGCGGCGTCTTTACCGCCCGCGAGGGCACCATTTCCGGGGCCAGTGGATCCGGCGTGAACGGAGCATCCGACACAGCGTCCCAGGCTGTCGCTGTGGGCGACCCCGTTTCCTGCGAGTACGAAATCCGCTCTGCCCTCGGCGAACAGATTGCCATTCAGTTGGAGCAGCTGCAGCTGGGAGCGCAGGATTGCCTGGAGGTGCTGGATGTCACGGACGAGAGTGTGAGTACGTTGCAGGCCAAGATCTGCGGTTCGGATGCGACGCGTTCCAATCTGCCGGGCTACACTTCGCTGTACAATCGTCTCAGGATCAAGTTCTATGCCAGCGAGGGTCTTTTCCGACTGCGCTACCACGCGGCCTGCTCCTTCACCTTCGACAGTGCCGTGGGCACCCTGACCTCAACTGGCTACCCCGACATGCCCAAAGGGGATCGCTCCTGCTCCTACACTATCAGGACGGCACCAAACACGGTGATCAGCGTGAGGAGGATCGACTTTCAGCTGAAGAGCGGCGAGGATGACGAGGACGATGCGGGCTGCCTGACCACCAGCCTGAGGGTGAGTTTTCGGGCTTCCAAAAGATCGGAGCAGAATAAACCTCAACTCTTTTCTCATTTTCACAGATCAACGACGGCATAAATCGCCAGATCCTTGGACCCTACTGCGGCAGCAACCAGCCACAGGAGGTGTTCCTCAGCCAGACGAACTACCTGCAGTACCAACTAACCACGGACACGGACACGCGGGGTCGCGGCTTCAAGTTCGAGTATCGGGCGGTGCCCGCCGCCGACGACAAGTGCGGCGGCATCCATGCCCGGCCGGGGGATAACATCCGGCTGCCAGTGGATGGGAACGGCGAGTATGCCAAGGACTCCACCTGCTACTGGGTGATCATGGCGCCGCCCAATAAGGTCATTCACTTGCACTGGATCAGCTTCAGTCTGGAGAGTTCCACGGACTGCAGCTTCGACTATGTGGAGATCTATGACCGACTGGACGCACAGCTGGGCAGCTCGACGGCCAAGCCGCTGGCCAAGTACTGTGACGACCGCCTGCCGGAGGACCTGATGAGCCAGACGCGCCAGCTGATCATCAAGTTTGTCTCGGACTACAGCGAATCGGACGGCGGCTTCGAGTTGTCCTACACCTTCGAGGAGATGGGTCTCTGTGGCGGTCATATTTACGCTTCCGGAGGCGAGCTGAGCTCCCCGGGCTATCCGATGAACTACACCAACGGCCTGGACTGCGACTGGCGCCTGACGGGGGCCATCGATCATCTACTGGAGATCCAGTTTGAAGTCTTCAGCCTGGAGCAGTCGGCCAACTGCTCGGCGGACTATCTGGAGTTGATGAACGGCGGCGAAACTACTTCGCCGCTGATCGGACGCTTCTGCGGCACGAGCATACCCACGCGCATACCCAGCTTCAGTCACGAACTGAGGATACGCCTCCACACGGACGCGGCGAACGTTGGTAGCGGCTTCCGCCTGCGCTGGCGCATTTTCGGCTCCGGCTGCGGCGGTCGCCTGCGGGCCAATGCTGGGGTCATCACGTCGCCCAGATACCCGAACGCCTATCCTCACATGGCGCACTGCGAGTGGCACCTCACCGTCCACCAGGGATCGGGCATCGCGCTGCGCATCGAGGACTTGGAGATGGAGTCGCTGAGTGACTGCTACTACGATAGCCTCAAGATCTACAACGGACAGTGGCTGGCCGGCAAGAAGCCGGATCGCACGCTCTGCCGGATGCCGGCCTCGCGGGTGATCCAGGTGGACTCCAACGAAGCCACCATTGCCTTCGATTCGGACTCGAGCAACGCCATGCGTGGATTCCGCATCTCCTACGTCGCCAACTGTGTCCAGAGCCTGACCGCCGCCTCGGGCACCATCGAGAGCCTCAACTACATGGAGCCCCACACGGAGGACACGCCCATCAATTGCAGTTGGACGATCCGAGCGCCCAAGGGAAACTCCATTCGCTTGGAGGTGTCGCACATGCAGCGGCATGAGCAGCATCTGCTCACCGCCCTGCCCGACGGCCTGTATATCGTTGATGGCAACAACACCGAAACGCTGTTGGCCCCGAAGGCTGTGGAAGCCAGCGGTGAGGTGATCACCGTCGTCCACAACGCCAGCACCCTGAGCTTCCTGCTGGACTATCGCGTCGAGGGCTGCCTGGAGGAGCTGCGCGGCGAAAGCGGCTCATTCCAGTCCCCGAATTACCCCGGCATGTATCCCAACGACATGGAGTGCTACTGGCTGATCAATGTCGAGCGGGATCACGTCGTCAGGCTCACCATTACGGAGATGGATCTGGAGGAGAGCGTCAACTGTACCAAGGATGCGCTGACGGTAAGAGGGAAGTCACTTTATGCCCTCCTAGGTTACTCATTCCGTGTCCTCGTCCTCATTTAGGTATCGAATCACCTTAACGAGGTGCAGGTCCACGAGCGGCACTGTGGCAACACCCAGAAGCTGATACTAACGAGCTCTGGCCACCAGATGCATGTGCGCTTCACCTCGGATGGCTCGCACAATGGCAAGGGCTTCGTGGCCGAATATGAGGCGGTGAAAGCGGGTAAGATGAGCAGTGAGGAGGAGGAGGCCAGCGTCAACAGCCCTACAAATGAGTCCCATCCACAGCTTGCGGTGGCATGATCTCGACCAGAAACGGCGTCATCCAGTCGCCCAATTACCCGCTCCACTATCCGGAGGGCAGCCACTGCGAGTGGCAGGTGGAGGTGTCCAAGCACCATCGCATCGTGTTCGAAGTGCAGGACCTGGACTTGGAGGCGGGCTACAGCTGCTCCTGGGATTATCTGGAGGCCTTCGATGTGACCGAGGATGAGACTGAGAGCCGGCAGCTATTCAAGATCTGCGATGGCAGCGATGACGATTATCGCTCCTCAGCGATGTCGGCCACAAATATGGCTCTGGTGCGCTTCGTCAGCGATGATTCCGTGTCCAGGAAGGGCTTCCGGCTGCACTTTCACGAGAGCTGCGGCCAAACGGTGATGAGAGCACAACCCACAATGCAAATGTGATCTAAAAACCATATCATAATGGATATTTTCCCAACAGATGACCATCGATGACACGGACTTTCAGTACATCCAATTGGGTGGCCAGGCGTCGCGCAACGAAAGCTGCCTGTGGGTGCTCCAGACCCAGGACGCCAGCAAGCACATCATCCTAACGGTCACGAATATCAAGCTGCGTGAGGAGGCGGGCAGCCAGTATCCCACGGAGGGCGACTGCATGCCCAATGGCGTTCAGATATACGAGGGCACCGAGGCCAAGGGCATTTCCCGCCTCCAGTTCTGTCGCTCGCATCCGCCGGCCCTGATCTCAAACGGCCAGGCGCTGACCATCAGTGTGCCGCTGCTGCTTGTGGAGGAGTTCGAGGCCCACTACATGACCATGGACACGGCCTGTGGCAGCTATTACAGCGCTCTATCCGGACGATTCACCACCCCGTACTATCCCGCCTCGTATCCCGTGAATATTGAGTGCGTGTGGGTGCTGGAGGCCAATGTGGGCAACTCGCTGAGTGTCACGATTGAGTCCATGGACCTGGAGGACTCGGAGGGCTGCAACCGAGACTATCTGGAGGTGCGCGAGGAGTCGGAGAGTGGCAGACTGATTGGGGCGTATTGCGGCAACCGGCGGCCGGGGACCATTCACTCGCACGGCACCGTCTGGATGGCCTTCAAGAGCGACGACGACAACGTGGGCGAGGGCTTCATGATCTCGTACAGCTACGGTAAGTGAGCGCGCGCAGTCTGTGTTCCCGAAGTCTCCATCCATCCATCAAATTCCAAATTCCAATTCCCACTTAGAGCACCACAACGAGCTAAACGGCACGGAAGGCCTTGTAGAGTCGCCGCACTACCCCAGCCAGTTCCAGGACCCCGAGCATCCGTACAGCTGGCGCATCACCGTCGACAAGGATTACACGGTGGTCCTGTCGGTGCTCCACCTCCGCGATGTCGATCAGCCCCACCTGCAGATCTACGACGGCTACTCGGACATTGGGACACGCATCGAGGTAACCGATCCGGATGAGCCCATCAGATCCAGCTCGAACGTGCTGTACTTCACGGCCAGCCGAGGTCCCTTCCGGCTGAGCTGGCAGCGACTGTCCAAGGAGGATCTGCTCTCGAATCGCACGGCGGAGGCGCAGATTCGACTCTGTGGCAACGAACTCGTCAACGTTGGTAACGTGGCGGTACCCTTAGAGTCGCCGGGCTATCCCGGCGGCTACGAGAACGGCCTGAAGTGTTCGTGGAGCCTGGTTGCCTCCCATCCGGCCATGCATACGGTGTTCCTGTTGTCCCTGGTGGATCTGGAGGAGTTTGGCGGCCCGAACGAGTGCATTGCCGACTACGTGAAGGTCTCCAGCGGCAGTGATCTGCAGCACTGGTCGGAGATGGGCAAGGTCTGCTCGCTGCGCAACGAGACCAGTGGGCGGATCTTCCACGGCAAGCCCCACCTCCGGGTGGAGTTCACTACGGACGGCAGCGTCAATAAGACTGGCTTCGCCGGCCTCCTGCGGACTGCCTGCGGCTCGGACATCGCCGCGGCCAAGGGAGAGGTCAACATCACGGAGGTGGTGGATCGCAGCTCGATGAGAACGAACGAGTGCGTGTGGACCCTGAAGGTGCGCCAGGGCAGGCGGATCAAGATCGATTTTCCGCAGTCGCAATTGCAGAACAACAATCTGCCCGGATCCCTCTCCGGCTCCACCGGCTGTGACAACTTCCTGGTTCTCCGCAACGGCCACGACGAGGACTCGCCGTTCCTGGGGCACGGCAAGTACTGCGAGGACAATATCGAGGGCCCGCTGGAGACCACCTCGAACCGGGCCTATGTGAAGTTCCGCTACTGGGGCACGCCCCGGTTCCTCGTCACCTTCCGCTTCGAGGAACTCTCGCACGACTGCTCGCGCCGCATCGAACTCACCACGGCGACGGACGAGGAGCTGATCAGCTCGCCCTACTACCCCAATCTCCCGCATCCGCACTCCGAGTGCGTGTGGATCGTGACGGCGCCGCCGCAGCACCGCATCATGCTGCACTTCCGCAGCAAGTTCGATCTGACGGCGGCCTCCGAGGAGTCCGGCGAGTGCCAGCTGGAGTACGTGGCGGTGAACGATGGCAGCACGGAGCTGCGGCCGGAACTGGGACGCTTCTGCGGTCCGCGCAGTCCGGACACGATATATTCCTCCGGCAGCCAGCTGCGCGTTCACTACTACACGGACGTCACCGAGCCGCACATGGGCTTCCAGGCCAGCCTGAAGCTGGCCAGGTGCGGCGGCACCTGGCACAGTCCCAACGGCGTGATTGTTTCGCCGCCGCGGGACATCCTGCAGCTGCACAGCGAGGAGGGCCAGCCCCTGGAGGAGTGTGTGTACACCATTGAGCTGGAGAAGGGCAACACACTCGACCTGCAGGTGGAGTTCATCCACCTGCCGAAGGCAGTGCTCGGCAACTGCTCCCTGCACAGCCACCTGCTGCTGGAGGAGATGGAGGCCTTCGGGACGGAGGGCGAGGGCGAGCGCATCTCGGATCGACTCATGCTATGCGGCTCCGCTAAGAAGCACCTGATCGGGGAGACCAACAAGATTGTGTTCCGATACCGCCTCCTGGACGGCCTGCCGTCCGTGGAGCACGGCTTCCGCATCGTCTACGGCTCGGTGGGATCCCGGTGCGGCGAAACTATCTTCGCCCTGCAGGGCGTCCTGCAGACGCCCGGCTATCCCGATGGTGTGCGCACGCCGATGCACTGCGTCTGGAAGCTGGAGGTGCCCAAGGGCCAGCGCGTGCGCCTCGAGATTGTGGACTTCAACATGGGTTCCGGGAACGCGACAAGGATAGGGGGCGGCTTTATGAGCTCATTCCGCGGCCGCCTCACCGTCGCCAACGATCACAAGATGCAGTCGATTCTGGGCCGCTACACCAACGATCCGCCGCAGTCGGTCATCTCCTCGGACAACACGATGGGCATCGATACCTTCTTGTTGCCCATCAACCGGCACCGTGGCTTCCGCTTCCGGTTCTCGGCCTTTGGCACCAGCCAGTGCCAGCAATTAGAGATCGAGGAGAATGTCGCCAAGCAGATGACCTTCGAGCGTGGCAATTCCACCAGCCTGGTGCACTGCAGCTACGACATCGCGCCGATGATCAACAGCACCGTTCTCATCCTGGTGAAGGAGTACGACACCAGCTCGGTGATGATGCGCAACACCCATCTGTGCGCCCTGCTCTCGCCGCTCAAGCTGAACCGCGTGGCCGAGTCGGAGCCCCTGTTGCCGCGCCTCCTCTGCGACTTTGAGTCGCGGCCCCAACGCCCCGCCATCCGTGTGCCCTTCCCCACCCAGCTGACGGTGTCGGCCGGCGCGCGGCACTCGCTGACGAAACTCAGCCTCGGCTACAGCATGCAGGCCTGCGGCGGTGTCCACAGCCTCGAGCCCGGCGACAATATGACTGTGCGACAGCCGTCGGGCATGGAGGACGTGGAGGGAGCCATTGACTGTGCCTGGGCCATCGGCTCGTATCCAGATGCGGTGCCCGAGGACGAGTCCGGGCTGCAGGATATCCAGCTGGAGGTGTCGCTCAAGGTGAACCTGCCGACGCCAGGCCCGCCTCCGGGATCGACGGAAGAGCGATGTCAGCATCACTTCCTTACGGTATGTAGGGGTTTCGCTTTGAGGTTGCTGCCTCAGGTTCCTCCCTGAGGATCCTTCCTTCCTTCTCTCCCTAAGCTGCCTTCCCCAGGTCTCTCCCTCAACCTGCTCCCTCTGCTTACCCATCACAATCATCATTCATCATTCATCATTCCTATGTTCCTCCTGCAGGTCTACAATGGCCCCGACCAGAACTCCCCCAAGCTGGGCGAGTACTGCCAGGAGGATGTCGCCGTGAACATGGTCGTGGAGCGGGGGCTCTTCCTTGAGTACCATGCCGACCAGTTCAACCCCAACGCCACCTTCAATGTGTCCATCAAGTACGGTTCCGGGTGCGGGGGCCGGCTGAAGCATCCGTATCGCAGCATCGAGTTCTACGAGCAGTACAAGAACAACGTCGAGTGCATCTGGGAGGTGGAGGCGGAGGCGGGCTACCACATCGGACTGTCCTTCCTGCAGCGGTTCTTCATCGAGGACAGTCCCGGCTGCACCAAGGACTATCTGCTGGTGCAGCAGCGCGACGATGCGATGGGCAACTGGACCGACCTGAGGCGGATTTGCGGTCGCAATGCCCCGGATCAGATCAACTCGACGGCTCGCTACATGCAGCTGATCTTCCGCTCCGACGGCGACACCGTCGGCCAAGGCTTCTTTGCCAAGTTCGAGCGGAACTGCGGAGGGCCGTTGTACGCCGACGACGAGGAGCACATGCTGTCCAGTCCGAACTATCCGCTGGGCTACGACAAGGGCATCTACTGCAACTGGACGATAGTGCCCCGGAATCCGGAGAGTGCGCGCGGTGTCCTGATCAGCTTTGTGGAGTTTGACCTGGAACATGCGCCCCTGGTGCAGTGTCTGTTTGACAACCTCACGGTGACCACCCGCAACGACCAGGATCACGTGAGCGAGGCGATTCTCTGCGGCACCAAGCAGAACCACGAGTACAGGGCCCTGCAGTCCATTAATCTGGTCCTGAGGTCGGACAGCAGCTTCGCCGGCCGGGGATTCCTGCTGCGGTACAGCACCCGGCTGTGCGGCGGCGTGGTGAGCAAGACGGGCGTGGTGGAGTCACCGCGCCAGCACACGGACAACGCCCTGCCGCCCAGCAGTGATTGCTACTGGAACCTGACGGCGCCCGAGGGCAGCAAGATGACGGTCAAGTTCCAGATGCTGGACTTTGAGGCGCACCCGAGTTGTGCCTACGATGGCGTGGAGGTCTTCGCCGGCGCCGTGCCCCTCGAACGGGAGCGCCGCGGCCGCTTCTGCGGCAGGATCAACGAGGATCTGCCGGTGATCAGCATACCGCAGAGTCGAGGCCTCATCCACAGCTACTCGGATGCCCGCGATCCCTCGCGCGGCTTCCGTGCGCTGGTGCGCATCGTGCCCAATTGCGATGAGCAGATCCAGATCAATGGCACCGAGCGCTACATCTTCAGCAAGTTCAGCAAGCCCAGTGGCTACGACCCCGATCTGGACTGCCAGATTGTGTTCCGGGTGCAGCGCGATCAGCAGATCAGCCTGGAGTTCCGCAGCTTCCACGTGGAGCTGTCGGCGGACTGCCGCAAGGACTACGTGGAGCTGCGTGATGGGTCTGGAGCCTTTGCCGATTCGATCGGACGCTTCTGCGGGCAGGATCAGCCGCCAACGCTGACCACCACGCGGCATACGCTCTTCCTGCGCTTCGTCACCGACGACCAGGTGAATGACTCTGGCTTCGAGGTGGCCATCAGTGCCATTCCCCGGCTGTGCGGCAGCCCCGAGCTCAGGCTGGCGTCCGATGGAGTCAAGCAGGTGACCCTGCGCTCACCGTCGCGGGCGCCGGGCGGCAACTATGCCAACGGCATGGCCTGCTTCTGGAAGATCGTCGGCGACAAGCCGCTGAGCCTGCACTTCGTTAGCTTCGATGTGGAGGGGCCCGATGCCAATGGCAGCTGTGTGGCCGACTACCTCAAGGTGTACAACAGCGAGGACGCCCAGCTGGTGGAGCATGGCTACGGCAGCGAGCTGATCTTCAATGGCCAAACCTCGGCCCACAACAGCATCAACTACGCCATGGAGCACGTATACTGCGGCCACGTCAAGCCAGACACGTACTATGCCAACGCCAATGAGATGTACCTCAAGTTCTGGTCGAACGGCTTGGAGACGCGGCCGGGATTCCAGCTGCAGATCACGCTGACCAGCAATTGTGAGCGCCACTACGACGGGCTGCAGGGCAGGGTTCGCGTTTCGGAGACCTCCGACTGCGACATCACGATCCAGGCGCCGGCGAACCACACGCTGAGCCTGTACTACACGGAGCTGATCTTCAGTTCCTATGACTGTGACGTGGAGCACTTGGAGGCCTACGACCGGACCAATCGATCGCTGCAACGTGTGTGCGCCTATGTGGATGTGGGCAAGAGCCTGTTCACCCACACGGATCAGCTGAGGCTGCACGTTACGACCGGCAGCTACCTGACCTCCCTGGACCTCACCTACCTGGCCAGTCCCGTGGAGAAGGGTCCCGGCTGCGGCGGTCAGTTCTACAACACCGAGGGCGTCTTCGCCAATCCCTTCTATCCGGCCAATGTGCGGAACAACTCCGACTGCCGGTGGACTGTCCGGGTGCCGAGCAACAACAAAGTGCTGCTCACCTTCACGGGTAAGTGAAGACGACGACGAAGATACTTGTTCAATCAGTGTATAAAATATTATATGTTTCAGTCTTCAATCTGGGCAGCAGGAACACCTGCCACACGGACTATCTGCAGATCCTTGAGCAGGACGATGCCGGGGAGGAGCGCGAAGTGCGACGCTTCTGCGGCGAGGACACCCCGGGGGTATACAAGAGCCCGCGCAGCCAGGTGGTGGTTCGCTTCCACAAGACGGTTAACTACGATGGAGTGGGCTGGGTTATCCGATTTAATGGGGTCTACTCGAACTATCAAATACCCAGATACGCAATGGGCATTCCCTAAGAAGGTAGCGAAGAGCCCTCCCTTTTCCTCCGCACTCCCTTTACTTTAATCTATTTCTGCATATTTTTAATACAAATGAATAATACTCGAGAGGTTATTCAGAGTTCCCAGCGAGAAAATACTCAACTTAACTTTATTTGTTACATTAATACAGCTGGCAAGCTTCACTTGCCACATTATTTCACCTCAATGGCATGTGTAAAAGGTTATCGCACAAGGAATTTTGGTCAAAACACATTTCGATCGACACATTTAAATAGATATGACATATCGTAAACCAAATTGCGGTTGCATAAGGCGAATTCCGGTCCCGGGCCATTGATCGGTTGCCCACTATTTGCACACACCACGTCAAATCAGGCGCATTATGTTGATTTCCATATCGATCTCCATTCAGGGAGGGGGCTGGGAACTGGGAATTGGGAACCAGCCGGCCTGCCCCAACACACGCACACACACCCGGCCGCAAAATCACTACTCTACGTTTATAATAACACCAACCGAGTGGAGGTGAGAAAACGCCAATCGCCTGAAAATGTACAGTGAAATGTGGGTATATTGAACTACACGAAAGGGACTAGGTAAAGATTAAGGGTTATGGAAGAAGATTTCTACAGTTTTGGGTCATTTAGGGTTATTGTTTATTACAAATGGAAGCAATATTTTGCATGTAAACTAAATGAGAATCCTAATCCCTCGATGGACATAGTAACCCCCTTACAGTCCCTTAATAAATGCATTCTACTATTAAATATTTTTAAATATACTTACTATATATAATTAACAATGAAATAGGGAACATTTACTACGAAACCATTAAGGTTTTATATATTAAATATGCATATGTCTTGCATTATTTATAAACTTAATAGAGTCCCTGACTTTGCCATGAAATGTGACGTTTATATGAAGATACATAAAATTGTTACATGTAATGAGTTTTGTTCGTATGAAAATGCATAATAAATACAAAATATTTAATAAAAAAGTAATGCTCAAGAATTTAAAATATATAAATAATTTACTTTGACACTAATTTCCTTAAACATAAATAAAGATCTTTTGGGGTAAACCAGATTACCAAATAAAGCAGTAAAAATCTACAAAATTAGCCTCAAAAGTAGCAGATATTTCATTATTACCAGCCTGTTGGCCATGAAAAGGCTTGAACCTGAAGCAATTATAATGTTGGCATATACCCAACACTCTGATGGCGATCACAACATTTTATGGCCAATTAATTTCGCGTCATTCATCAAGTTAACTCAGGGCTTAGCTCTTATAGAAGATCAGGCTTATAGAAGTTCGACTGTGATTTCGTTAGTTTTTTTTTCTGTCTTATTTAGCTATTTAGGCGAAACCGAAACCGAAACTGAAACTAAAATCGAAAAACGTGCAGGTAACGGGTCATCAGCAAATCGAAAGGGCTTGGAATCGGGGAATCGGAAGCGAGAGCCAAAGCCGGAGCGAGAGAGACTGGGCTGCGCATGCGCAACCGTGCGCATTAAATAATTTATACAAAAATGCACAGAAAATTAACAAATTTGAAAACGATGTTGCATGATATAATAATCCGGCTGCCTGGGATTCCGAGATGCCAATCCATGGCTAAGATCCACCACCACTGCGCCGGGCTAAGCGCTTTCCAGCCCGAGCTTTCTGTTGCAATGCCAACCAACCCTTGTACACAGCGGTTCAAATTTGAGTTTTTGTAAACCAAAATTAATACAAGAATTTCGCCAAAAATGATTTGTGTTTATGTACATTTATTTTTTAAAAATTGAGTCGTAAAACTCTTTATATTATTTTGTTTATTATATGTTTTTCTGGTCTACATTTGATCTGCAAGTTTTATATTTTAATTAATTAAAATGTAATTTCTAACATTTTAAATTCCTCTTCTAAATATTCATTAAAAATTCCTAACCAACATTTATTTAAATTATTCAAACTAACTATATTAATTCCAAATTCCAAGAGTCGCAGCACAAAGGATATAAACCATTTAAGTAAATGTATTCAATTTTGTTTAAAATCCCTTAAGTTGTAAGTTAATTTCAAATATTAAAGTAATAGTTAAAGGAGACTTTTCAAATTGATTATTCAATAAGAAAATAAGAGTGTAAAGCTACGAAAATATTTATAGAAATGTACAAATGTATACAGGTTCATTTTAAAAATCTCAAAAAATCTACAAAATTATCCTATTTGCTACAATTGTTTTCGGTGTAAGCAGCAAAGCGTCCAAATCGATAATCATATGCAAAAAGCCGGTCAGTTGGTTGCGGTGTCTTGAGGTTGACCCTACGACGGCGACGACGTCGACGCACCCGATCTCTGCCAGCATTGCGATGCGGCTTTTGGCAGCGGACCGGAGCGAAGCGGGACGGAGCGGGACGGAGCGTGGCGCATCTGCTTAAGCTTGCG
Source organism: Drosophila nikananu (assembly GCA_008042635.1). NCBI lineage: Eukaryota > Metazoa > Arthropoda > Insecta > Diptera > Drosophilidae > Drosophila > Drosophila nikananu. The sequence continues at coordinate 39,563 of VNJV01010523.1, forward strand.
TTGTTAAGTTGTTGTTATCCGCTTGTGTTTGCTATTGTTATTGTTTTTCTGTCGGCATTTTGTTATTGTATTGTTATGTTGGAGAAATAGATAAAGACGCCGGCAACAGGGTGTCTTTTATGAGTATTTTGATGAAAAAACAATATCAAAATTAAATTAAATTAAATTAAATTAAATGTTTTGTACAGTTTTTATTAAATGGAACATAGAAAAGAAGTTTAGTAAATTAAAAATGTCTTGTCTAGAACAAAACTAAGAGAACTGCTTCTTGTTATAATATATTAAATAGTAAATAGTAAAAATACTTTAAATAATTCCTTAAATAACTAAATAAATAATTAATATCTGAGGGAACAGCTGAGTGAACAACTAAATGATCAAATGTGTGACAATTAAATGAACACAAGAGAGAACGACGAACCAAGTGAACAGCTGAATAAACAACTGAGTGAATAATTAAGTAAAAATATAAGTGATCAATAAAGTGAATAATCGAAGGAGCAACTGAAACAACAAATAAATGAAAAAATGAGGAAGCAACCGAGTGGACAACCCGAAGAAAGCACTGAGTGAAAAATGAAATAAGTGAACAATCAAGAAAACGAAAGGAGCAACCGAAAATCAACTGAGTGAATAATTAAATGAACAACTTAATGAACAATCAAATAACCAATTACAACTGCAATTACCAACAAATTATACAACTTAATGAGAGATTGAATATACAAATAATATAAGAACTAAGTAAATATCTAAATAAACAATCGTGGAAACAACTAAATGAACTACTGAATGAACAACTGAGTGGGGAAGTAAATGAACTATCAAAGAATGGAAGAAATTAGTAAATTACTGAATGTACAACTGAACAATGGATCAAATCAGCAAGTAAGTGAACAAGTAAATTACAAATAACTGCAAAACCTAAACTAATTTCAATCTTATATACTTTTTTCCCCATGCAAAATCACCCTGTACGACCTCTTTGGACTGCGTGCGCGTCTTCTCGTTGAGATCTCAGGTGCGTTACAAGAGCCGGCTGCTCTGGACTGGTCAGCTGGGACTGAAGCTGCGGCAGACCACCTGCCCACGATGACTCCACATCGCGCTGACGTCACGGGCCATCGCCGCCGTCTAACGGTTTGGCGGAACTCCGGCGTAACTCTTGTATAAAAACCTGAAGCCGGCTGGAGAGTGGCATCATTCGCTAGCCGGGAACAGCTCGACGCACAGGTGTCGTCCTCGATTCCACCTTTCCTTAAGATCCAGCATACCATAAGAGAGCTCAATACGAAAATGAAGGTGAGTGGCGGAACACCGGATGCGGAGTCAACACCGGACGCTAAACGGATTACCCTTCTTCTTAGGTCTTCATCTGCCTCCTGGCCACCATTTGTGCCTGCAACGCCACCTTCCTGTCCTTTTTGGGCGGCGGTGGAGGCGGAGGCGGCGGCAGCAAAACCACCTACAATGTGATAGCCACTCCCAGCTCCGGAGGAGGAGGTGGTGGCGGAGGTGGAGGAGGTCACGGCTATGCCCAGGGTCATGGCTACTCCCATGGTAGCGGCGGCGGCGGCGGTGGCTCCTCTCAGATCATCAAGGTCATTCTGCAGGAGGGACAGGGCTACAGCAACGGCCGCGGATCAGCCGGCGGCATTGTGTCCACTGGCCAGAGCTACGGCCATGGACATGGACATGGCTATGCCAGTGGTCATGCGTATGGCCATGATCACGGCTCCCATGGCTCCTATGGCGGCCAGCAGGCGCAGACCATCTACAAGATCATCGAGCAGGCCCCAGCTGTCGCTCCCGCTCCCATTTCCATTCCCATCTCGGTGCCCGTGGCCGCTCCTGCCCCAGTGGCTCCCATTGCCTACCATGCTTCCAGTGGATCGGGAGGCTACTCCTATGGTCATGGCCACTCCTACGACCAGGGACACTCGCACAGCTACGGCCAGTCCTATGCCTCTGGACATGGCTATGGTGGCGCCTCCTCCTTCGATGCCCAGCAATTTAATGCCATTCTGCCCCAGATCCTTCAGCTGGTGCTGCAGGAGGACTCGCTGGGCGGCGGCGGCGGTGGCTCGGCCGATGTGGCCGCCATCAATGGCCAGCTGATCAACACTTTCGGATCCAAGGGCAAGGCCATCATCATGAAGGCGGACCAGGCGCAGGGAGACTTCTTCCAGAGCGGTCATGTGGTGCAGCGCGGTACCCTTAAGGTGATGCGTGTCCAGGAGCAACAGCAGCAGCAGGGCCAGAACGGAGGTGGCCTTAAGGGCGGCTGGGGAGCATCCTCCTCCTCCTCCTCTGGCTCTTCTGGAAGCGGCTGGAGCAGCGGTGGCTCGCCTGGCTGGAGCAGCGGCAGCTCTTCTGGCTGGAGCAGCGGCGGCTCTTCCGGCTGGAGCAGCGGTGGCTCCTCCTCCGCCTGGTAGACGCAGCTCGTCCCGCCCGCGCCTAGTTAGTTAGACCAAATGAATTGTTTACTTTTTTTTTCGCTATCTTCTACTCTATCGTTATGTATTTTTTTTCCTAGGCTAATCCTTCACAGTCATTATTGAACAAAAAAAAAAAACGAAAAAGAAAACATCCAAGGGACGTGCAGTCGTCGTCCCCCATTCCATTATTAACTTAAATTATTTGTTAATAAAAATATTGAACAAAACTCAAGTGTTTCATTTGTGTCAAGATTGGCCCTTACTTAATGCCTTTTAATGATTTTCTGAACTGAACTTTAATTGTTATGACACAGAAAACACTTCCTCATTCGTGGGAAAAAGTGCATCCATTCATTATTAGCTAAAAATATTGCCTAATCGACAAAAGAAAACAAAAAAAAAAAGGGTTAAACAACATAAACCTTTTATTTTCTTTGGCAAGCCACACTCTAAGGGCTTTTATTGTTTTGTAAATAAATGAAAATACAAATACAAATTAATTGTTTTCTCTCTTTTTTCAAGGCTAATCGCGCATCTGGAAAATGGACAGGGGAGGCGAGCGCCTCTTCAACGCTAACACACTCATAAATACGTTATTTGTTAATAAATTAATGGGCCCCAAGCATATGCAAAACGAGCCACAGATTTGTAACTTGTTGTGGGCTTTCGGGTTATATCATTACATCACGACTTTCATTGATGATGAAGACTGAAAACTGAATACCGAAGACAGTGGACTGGAAATTATGACGATGCGATGGCCCTCGGCCGGCAACAGTTTAGTTTCGAATTGATTGCCCGTTGGAGGCGTTGCGAAATGGTGTGTCGGGTGTCCAAATACCCGGCGAACGGACCGCCGCCAAGCACCGATCTCCGATCACCGATCACCGATCACCGGACCCGATCCCCCATCCATGCCATGCCCCAGAGACGACCGGCAAGTCAAAGGTGAAATAAGCCGAAGATGCTGCGGGTCGGCAGAGATGGCAGCGTGACACTGGAGGGAACCTTTCTCTCACGGATTTTCATTGAGTTATAAATAATAATAGTAGTATTTTACAAATAGTATATTATAAATAATAATAATAGTATATTATTTATTGAATATTATATTATTAGTATTTACACTGAGCTTCCAGAGCATGAGAAACAAGAAATGAAGTTATCTTTGGCACGCCGAAGTTTGTATACCCTTAACGTTTGCCATAAGACCATAAAAATAATTTCGCTTCAATGAATGCAGAAATGTTCTTCTTTAAAAACTAGGAAGAAAAAACCAAACCAGACTAAAATCGGTTAAGTTTAGGCCGAGTGACGATCAAAAAACCATTGAAGAAATTCGCGATTTCTGACGAAATTAAAAAAAAAACAAGTAAGAAAGCTACAGTCGTTCGTGAACGACTGTTATAAACCATGTACCAAAATATATCGCCGCTTTTGCCTATTGCGACTTTTGCCTATTAGAGAAATGTAAACAAACTCGCTCTTTGCAAAACCACCACCATCTCATGCACTTGCGTGTGCAAGACAGAGACAGAGATAACCCCTCCTCTCTTTTTTGCGCACGGGAGTTAGTTTCTTGCGCTCATCAGTTTTGTTGCTGTTTTTTGGGATGCACCTGTTGCTAGCTACCAAATAGATAGCACACTGATAAGTAAATAACTTTTGTGTTTTTCACCCGATCTTTACCAGATTTTCGGTATTGATACATGTTCTACATATGCATGCCTATGCACAAAAAGAAAGATATATGGTAATATTTGCGGCTGCAAAACGTTTTTATTGATTTGCGGGGGAGTGGGAGGGAAATTTTTAAATCTGAAACAAACTTGATCTGCTTGCAAAACATTCCGACCTACATACCGAATTTGGTGACTCTAGCTCTTATAGTTGCTGAGATCTAGGCGTTTACACAGACGGACA
>VNJV01010524.1:0-25305 GCA_008042635.1 Drosophila nikananu
CTAGAATTTCGGTTTCAATTTGATCAAAATCGGATGACTATGACATATACATAGCTGCCATAGGACGGATCGGAAAATTTTGAGGAAAAAATCTGACTAAGCCAATTTTCCACATATTTTCATAAAAATTGAGCCATGACCATTTTGTATTATTCCAGAATTTCGGTTTTAATTTTATTCAAATCGGACCACTATATCATAAAGATGCCATAGGTATATACATATATAAGAATTCATTTAGTTTGTTCGCAACATTTTTCGCTCGCAACATTTTTGGCTTGCAACATTTTTTGTTCGTAACATTTTTTGTTCGCATCATTTATCATTTATTGCGAATTTTACCAAACCCTTAACATAAAAAATTAAAAAAAAAAAACAAAAACAAAAAAAATCGTAAATAGAAGACCCCCTTAACCAACTACTAAGTTTGCGGCACAAAACTCTTATAATTTTTGTTTGCTGCTCCTCCTGGCTGCTGCATTTGCAGCATCTTCTCCGCATCCCGCTTCTGGGCCTTCGTCCACATGGCAATCTTCAGCTTCAAACGCTCATTGTGGCTGGCCACCTGCCTCTCGGTGGCCAGCTCGAATTCCTTCATTTGTTTGTCGCTGTGCAGGAAGACAGGACGACAGCAACGTCGCATCCATTTCCGGATGCGGCCCCTGTTCTTCTTGCCCTGTTCGGCTATTAATATAGGGATATTTGGCTCCTTGCCCTTGTGCTCTTCGAGTTCGCCACCACGATCGGCGGGACCACCACCACCACCGACATGCTCACTGACTTGCTTTAACCTCCAGCAGCGCTTTATGCAGGTCCAAATAATTATGAGGATAAGAATGGCAACAACACTTTCGGTGATACCCAGGACCAGCGGCGGCTCATCCTCTCTAGTCAACGCCTCCAGTTCAATGTCCACTTCCCTGTCCAGTTCCCGTTTTAGCTTATGACAGTCCAGGGCGGTCATCACGTTCACCTCCTTGTAGGTGGCCGGCGTTTTGTAGACCCTCCACAGGGAATACGGAGTGATGGGTGTATCATGATGAAGCAGGAGCTCTCGACACCTGTCGTACACCTCGTTCATCCAACGCTGGCACTCGGGTGGGTTGATATTGAATTTGCAAACGGGATTCATTGCTGGAGATGGGGATTATGCCAGGTGGTATTTTTTATACATAGACGTGAGCGTATTTGAATATCCCACTGAGATTTGGAGTTGAAATTCATATATAGAAAATGTCTGTAGAATATGTGAATTATCTGCAGTAATCCTTAGCCTTTCCCCTTTATTTTCTTACAACTTGCAAAATCACGCAGTGACGAAAGAAACTCTCATAAAAATAAGATACAAATCTCATGGGAAATGTGACGGCGACTTCAGCTTATCCAAGAGCTCTAAACTGAAATCAAAGAGGTAAAAAACACGGAGAGAATAGCAGAGGCATTTCAAGCTTCAAAAAAAAAAGAACTAAAGAAAGAACTCAAAATTCCTATGATCTAAAAGGAAATAAATATAAATATTCTTACTTTTCATTAATTATTCATCACTTCGAAATTGAATTTAAACTTTATTTCCCATTCCAATTTGTCTCAGTGCATAATTTACAGTGACAGCTGAAAAGATTTACGTTTATGTCTTTTCGGCGTTGTGGCAATAAAAAATAGTTGAAAATAAGTTAAAAACAGTCATTTCCATTAGCAGAAAAATGCCGCCGCGGGTTGTACTTTAAAGTTTTTATGACTTCTTCTGGGAAAAAACCAAAAATCAAACAAAATTTCATTGAAATTTTAGCAACAATTTCTTAATTTCTTAATTTCTCATTTGATTTCTTGTAAAAAAGGCTTTATATTCATTATTATTAATCCATGTTTAAGGACTTAAAATGTAATAATACATGTTGAAAATTATTCGAAAATCTTATGTCAGTATCCGAGAAACCTAAAAGCCAGAACGTTTTTCTTCTTCTCCTTTTACTTACTCCAAGGGTATTTAAACTTCGGCATGCCAAAGTTAGCTTCCTTTCTTGTTTATTTTTTAACCTCTTTATGATTTTATTAAATAATCATCATTGCAGCGAAAACCTCTTGGTCTTTATAAAACTGGGTTTCGAGCGCTAGATCTCTCTCTAACATTTTCATTTTCTTCTATTCATGAAATTCATTCGTTCATTTCCAGGCTAACAGAACTTGTTGGTCTTAATGCCCAAAACAACAGCCGTCCCAGCGAATTCTCCATCGACGCCTCTCATGAGCTGGCTCGCTTTATTTTCGACAATGTACGCCCCAACGACAACGACCCGGATCATTGCGATGCAGCGTTGTCGAAGAAAATCATTCTGAAAAATGCCTCCTACATTTGCCCCATGTCCTTACCTGCCCAATCCCCGGAGAGTCCAACAGGAGGTTCACCGTCTTGTGCACTGTATGCAAAGCCAAAGGAGCCATATGCTCCGATGTCAGCATCAACTACATTAGGGGACCGGAAGGAGCACTGTGTAAGTTTATATTTGCCTCTCTTGTAGTGGAATCATTTCGCATCCCATATATCACTTTAACGGGTTCTTGATTAAGATGAAAATGTCCATAAGGCTCCTGCTAGAAATGCCAGTGCCCGATGTGCTGTGCAAGAACTTTTCAGCATCGAATTTATATATATTTTCGGACAAAAAGTTCTTTGTATATTCTATGTATATTCCATTTATTCATAACTATCAACATCAATATTAATATCAGTATTTCAAACGATTTTTCAACAACTTGGAGCAAGTTTTGTCGGGCACGGATTCCAAGCGCCTTTAATTTAAAGGCAGTCTATGCTAACGAGCTCCATAACCATTTTGGATATCAATACCGAACGAGAGCATCCCGAGCAATTAGTATACGAAACCTCAATAGCCATAAATTCCTACACGACTTCGACTTGATATCTTTCTCCGTCTCCGTATCTGTTCCTGCCTATGTACGTATGTATTTCCTGCCCCACACAGGTGCACACAACTGGATCTCACATATATTTCGCAATCAAAACCTGTGCAAAATTCCATAAGGAACGCATTCCAATCATTGAGCGCACCTGGGCAGCAGACACCCGCTACCGGAGATACTACAGCGATGTGGCAGGTGAGCACCTCGACGACAATGAGCGGTCAATTAAACCGAATGAAGGAAGTTCGGGTGGGGGTTAGGGGGTGCCTGTGGACCGGGGGTAAAATAAACCTTTACAGATGTATATATATGCACACCTGTCTGTGTGTGCCCAGCGAATTAACAAAAACACGATGAGGCTGAGGCTGACTGATACCCAAACAAAACTCAAACCCAAGCCAAGGATGCCTTGTGCCTGCTCCTCCTTCTCATAATCACTCCCGAGTTCCCAAGCTCTGCCCTTCGATAAGTAGTTGAATATTCATTGATTTGACTCTGCGATTTCCCCCTGCTCTCTGTTCCCCGAAAACCACAACAGACGACGCCATACCGACAATCAGCACGGGAATACCGAACGTGCAGACTGGACATTGTGCCAAAACAATGGCTATTTTACAATTATCCCTCAGAGATATCGGAGAACAATCGGATATACGCTGGCTGATGCTGGTGGACGATGATACCTTATTGAGGTGAGTAATGGCTAATTGATTTTGTTATTGAAGGCTTGCCAAGGAACCACACTTAGAATAGAACAAACCACCAAGTAGGTTCTTAAAAAATGATGTAAAACTGAGATAGTATAGATATATAGAAGATGGACGTTATGGACCCTACGGCTGATGCTGCTTAAGAATCCAATAAAATTGTTATAACGCCAACACAGGAGAGTTGCTATAGTTGGACAGATGCAGCACTAATTTAATTTTTTCCATATTGAAAGTGCAACGCTTTTTAAACGGCAACGGGCCCCGTCTGATCAGAACCCCATCGTTTATTCATTTTTTATTGCAGCTTAATCGGATGACGGCACATTCAATTAAAAATATTTATGTACATATACTATTTCGGTAAGTTGACTCACTGACCATTTTCGTTTCCGTTTCCAATCCAATTACCAGTGTGCCCCGCGTCAGCGCCCTTCTGAGCTGCCACAATCATTCGAATCTCGCCTATTTGGGCCAGCGCTACGGCTATCGCCTGCATGCGCCAGATGGCTTTAACTATCACACAGGAGGAGCCGGCATCCTGCTCAGCCTGCCTTTGGTGCGGCTCATCGTGGCCCGTTGCAGTTGTCCCAGCCCCAGTGCCCCCGACGACATGATCTTGGGCTACTGCCTTCAGGTTCTAGGCGTGCCTGCTGTGCCGGCTGCGGGTATGCATCAGGCGCGGCCGCAGGACTATGCCAGGGAGCTGCTACATTTGGAGCCGCCGGTCTCGTTTCACAAGTTCTGGGGCACGGAACCGGATCACACCTATAGCCGGTGGCTGGGTGGCAAATTGGGCAACCAGAGTGCTCCGCTTAAGGCTGACACGGAAAGGAGTGCCGCTGCTTCACTCCACCTGCTCGGTAGGCTGCCTGTACCCGGCGGTGGAGTACTTCCCCTGAAGGCGGTGCTGGAATCGTCGAGAAAGCATTTGGATCTTTAGTGCCCAGGTAAGTGCTAATTAAAAACAAGAAAGACTCTTTAAGTAAATGACTCTGCCAGTGACAGTTGGACAAAAAAGTTGTCGGGGAACCCCAAAAACCAATCAACAGGCAGGCGGACTGCCAAGTACACGAATTTTCATTCATTGCTCAGACCGAAAAATAAAAAGGAAAAACTTTGACAGGTGTCGCGTTAGGATAGTGAGTTCTGTCTGTTCTGTTGCGGCTTTCGTGCCAGTTTAATTAGAGAAAATGCTCAAATGCGGTCGAGATTTTCCTTGATGGGGTTTGGTTAGGTTTGGGGGGCTCCCGCCGCCAGTTGTCCTGGCTTTTCATGATTACAGAGTCTAAGCAGGGCTTACGAGCTTGCACTTGAAAGCGGGTTTAGTCAGTGACATTTATGGCTGAAAAAATGGTTTAAAAATACAGATGATTTAAAGATTATATTTGTTTATAGAAGTCAGTTTTAAACTTGTAATTTGGGAAAAGATTTAAATAAAATCACGTATTATACATATGTACAAAATACGTTAAATCAAACTTAGATTCAAATGCATCCCATTTGCATTCGGTTTCAATTTGCGACCATTAAAATTCCTATCCGCCATCTGAAGTAGCTCCTCAAATGCGGATTGTGTTCGCACCTTGGTCGAACTTAAACCTCATTAAATGTAAATTTTAAGCGAGCCAGGGGAGGAAAATGCTCGGCATTCGGGGGCATCGAAAGTTTGCGCTTGAGTGAATTTTTCGAATGGTTAGCTTAGCCCTTGAGGCGGGCGGGCATTCCGCCTCGTTTGGCCGCCGCTCGTCCCCGCCCCTGTGCGGTCTTGAGTATCTTTGAGATAAACAAACAAAGAGCTCCGTCCACCAATGGCAACCGCCGAGTAAGCTAACTAAGGTGAACACATAGCACCCGTCATGTCCATGAAACATTTATAAGTATCCTGGCTCCCGGCGCCTCGTGGCTGTTCAGTAATGCACAATCTGCATCTATTATTCAAATGCCAATCAATAGTTTTCGCAGGTTTCGTATCTATGTATGTGGGCGACAAACTGACACCTGCACACAGGCTCTTGGTAAAATAGGTGAAAACAATTTGTCAGTTTGTTTGCCAAGCCTCTAAATTGCGGCCACTGGTCGCTGAATTATTAAGAGACTGAGTGAAAGTAATTGTCAGTTGCAGATTAACCGAGGAGTCGAGAATACAATCTAGCACAGAATCCGAATTACAACATTAAATATACGAGTAAGGCATACAATACTTTTTGTAAAATAAAATACTGCAAAGAGATTTTCAAGCGCTGACCAATCCCTTCTTAAAGTTCCTCATCCTGCCCTGGGTGCGCGTCCTTTTGCGAGGCTCCGACATCCACGTGCAGTTTCCGTTCCTCCTCGTTGCCGCTTGAATCGTGCGTCCTAATTAGTTGCGGATTTTTCACTGAATACGAAGCGAAACCTCAAACTCAAGCCGGAATCCGCAGCAGCCAGCAGCGGGGCGACGCTGCGACAAGTTGCATTTAAAACCAAATTTAATTAACACCTTGCAGTTGAATAAATGCCGCATGTGCATTCCGTGTCTGATGCGAGTTAACGAAGCCACCCAGTACTCTATCTTCTGTGGTATCTTGGCCAGATCTCTTCACTCTTGGAGAAACCATCCAGCTGAGATGGCATAGAATCAATTGGGACTATAGAACGGAAAGCCAAAGTTATTCATTATTTTGAAATGTTGATGTTTGTTAAAACTAATGAAGTTATAGTTAGGTTGTTTTAAACTTTTATTTATATGCTTTGATTATTATTTTCACCTAGAAAAGCAAAAATTCAAAGAATAATTGTGAATATGTATTAAATGCGTTGACTGAATTCGAAATACTCTGCGCTAGAGTATTAAATATGTAAGCGCGAGTGGCGTCTAAATAATCTCGATAGGAGCCACTATGCTGAATTTTCTTTTGCATAAAATTACAGTTTATTCTGGAGGAGGATGAGGACGAGGACGCACCAGCACAGATTACATGGACATGGGTGTTGCTTGTGGCTACTTGAAAGTAGATTATGGCTGAACAATGTCACATCAGTGAGCGTGGCGTCCAGACTAGGACCGGCAGTAAGCAGGGTTAATCTGGCTTGAAACATCACAAAAGTTAAACCATAAGAAAATTTAAGTAACCGCCCTCGCCCTCGAGCTGAGAAAGAAATCAAGCATGAGGCGAAATTGTTTAAAAGATTTCTATACACATTGTGCTTCCAAATCCTTGGGGCTTTTCAGGCGCTGGTGCTTCTTGTCGGACATTCGTGTTTGTTTCATTTTTGGGGGCCAGTTCCCAGTTGAGTTTAGAGAATTGTTTTAGTTTGGTGTTTGAATTCTGCATTTCTGCACTCACTTGGCGATGGCAGGCTCCGGGGAAACCTTTCAAATGTTGTGCATTATGTCAGTGAAGCAGTAAAGCTTTAAATTAAAATATATTATTGCACATTTATTTATTTGATAGCAGGTATTCTCAATAAAATTATACTAGAACTAGCCTAATAATTATGAAGTAAAACAGAACAGTTTCCATTGTTCCATCATTAAAAACTTGCCAACTTTCGCAAACTGCCGTCAGCTCCAACTTAAGGACAGCCAAAGAACCATGTTTCATTGTCTAAAAGTAGGCACTTTCAGTCAAATAAAACGCAGCCCTCGCAAGCCTTTCGTCCTTCGGTTAACGTATAATAAATTTTTCGTCCATGTCTAAACTTAAGCTGAGTTTGGAGGCAAAAGCATTTTGTGTCTATCAGGGCGTCTAATCTGCAGTTGAACCCATCCAAGCAACTTACCACGTGCAATAAATTCCAAGGCGCACCGCACCGTCTGCACTATTTTGGCCCAGCCTCAGGACTTTTGTTTTTTGTGCCTGGATACAGAGTGGGCATGGACTCCGACTCCAACTCCCTGTCCCCTGTTAAGCCATACGTCGTACGTGATCTGATAGGGAATGAAAGGCGACCGCAGCCCCAGAGACGCCGGCATGTGTGTGTGCAAAGTTTCGGCCAAGCCGAGCCGTTGCCACATTTGCTTGGCCTAAAGGACACGCACCTGCTCTGCTTTGCCAAGAATCCTCCATGCTCCCCAGGATTTTGTGGTGGTGGCTTACCCGAACCAATCACGAGCAGTTGGCGCTGTGCTAATTTACTTTAAATTGGTTTTTTTGACATTGGGGCTTCCGTTTCCTCCAGCGAGTTATCAGTGATAAATTACTGGGACACCTTCCGCTAAGTTAGCGATACAGCCGAATGTCTCAAGCTCCAATGCTTGGACACTCTGAATCGTTACAAAGGTATAAGATGTTAGTCTATATATATATAATGACATTATGCCACTAGAACTGTTTTCTGAGTTTATTACAAAAATTAATAAAAATATTATGCGTTATTGCAAGAGTATAATAGCTTCGTTGGTCTCCATTGGCTCCTTTGCAGACCCCACAAATTACCCTGTTTATCGCTAATGGCATCTGATTGACGAAGACCGGGGTTAATAAATTGGTAAATAAGAATTAACCAATTTAACTCAACAAGGCGACCGATACCACAAGCTCCATGACGAATTTTCTTTGAGCGAAATTTATTTTCTTTTTCCTTTCTATAATTAATGAGCAAAGTTTATGAACCTTTTGTGGGTAACTTTCACAAGATGCCGACTGTAAGTCCGGCAGGGTCAATTGTCGACCAGATTGCTTATCGACGCAACGACATCGGAGTGGGCGTGGCATGTCAACGGTATACTAATGACCAGGCGAAAAGTTTACCATTTCACTTCATACCCTATCCCTGGGTATTCTAATTTTTATGAAAAGTGGAGAAGTGACTGAATCTATTATATACTTGAACTTCTAATTAGTAACTCTAGAGGATCATATATATGATATTATCTGATAATATTGATATTCTAACGTTAAGTGCGATATTTTTCAATATTAAAAATTCTATAAACGTTTATGATATTATATTGAATGCATACTTCTCCTTTCGATATGTGTGCATTCTTGCTATATCCTAAAAATGAACTAACAATAAAACGATTAGCCAATTTAATAAACAAATAAAATAAATAAGAGCCTATAAGTTTCGACTTGACCAAGTTAGCTTCTACTGAATTTTTTTGTTTAATACCTGAGCTTTGCGTTGTGATTGAGCTTGTATTTCATTTCCATAACGACATAATTAATAAAAAATAATAATATAGAAATGTGTTTTCCCGATTAATCATGGATTACCATACGACATTGCTGTCCACGAGAGTTATTCTGGCGGTGGCAGCTTATGTGTCGCTTTACGAAATGTTTTGCACACATTTTTGGTCAAAATCCAAACTAATGAACAACAATCTGACTTTGCAGATGGGTTGAAAGAAATTTTGCAGCGGGTATTGTGGTTAAAAGTTTCCATGCTTTTTCGACGTGGAATTATACACAGATCGAACAGAGAGGACATGTGCATTATGTGCAAGTGACTGCTTTCTTTTTTTTATTATTTTCCTCTTTTAGGATTTAACCAGGCACCGTATACCAAACGTTTTGGCTGTATAAATTGCTTGCACGTGACGCCTTTTCATGGTCACCGCGCAATTAGAGTGTTCTCCGATTTCCACCGACGAAATAACCCCAATGAAACTGGCCAATATATATTGGTTGATTGGCAAGAGCACAAATTGGGGGTTCCCAAAATGGACGCCCATAAATCATGCGTGCGACGAAAATTGTTTGAAATGTTTTCAACTGAACGAAATCCGAGAGTTCAACCTGGGGCAGGTGACTGCGCTAAATCTCAGCTTGCCCATATTGATTTTGACTTGGTTTAAAATTGATTTATGTGGATAAAATCATAGACAAGTTTTTTAGATGATTTTCCATAGGGAAGAGCAAGAATACAATTTGAAAATATATATTTTGTAGAAACCTTTTCTTTAAAAATAAATATAAATAGCATATTGCGAATGCTAAGCGGAGCAAATATTTTTAATGAAGTCGCAACTTGTAATTCTGTAATTAAAGCCGACACACATATGAAAAGGAATCCGTATTCTTTTTCTCTTTGAAGCATCAGGCTGCGGCTTAGGTGTTGTGGGGTCACGCCCCACAGTTGCCGCAACATGTACTAATTAGTCAAGGATTTCGCATTAGGGAAACAAACCCTCGACCCTCGATGGATGAATGTGGAGGAGCACGTGCCGCGCTTTTAAATTTTAAATGGCTTATTCATTTTTACACAAGTATACTTAAAAAATGCATTTTAAAATTATGTGCACGTACAAAAAGTTAAAGATATTTTCTTTTTTAATGGAGCTTTGGTTAATGTAGATGCTCGGCTTGTAAAATCAGACCTCTTATTTATGTAACTTTGTTTGGTAAACATTTTTTATCAGCTTCCGGTAAACTTTAGAAAATTACCACAAAGTGCATAATAAATAATGTACATATTAATGTATGTGTATGTTTTATTTTTTACTTTCACGAGTTTTTAAAGTAAACTTTTTATTCTTCTTTTTACAGATACCCATCGACCTATGATAAAGTTATGGCTTAGTCACAAGTATTATTTATATTATGCTTAAAGTGGCATATGTCTCGAATAAATATAATATAATTTTTTGTCAATTTAATTTATCTGTAAATAAAAAAAATATAATTGAATTGTATTTGAAAAATAAAACAAAAACCCTAATGGGAACGAAGAAAGGGTTCGAAATCACAGTTAAATTTTATATTTACATACATATAGTTCATATTATATGAAATATATTTTAATTTGGTTTTAGGACAAGACAATTACCAATTGCCTTTGGGGTTGATAGGTCCAGAGGTCCTTGTTCACAGCTACTTGGGCAGCATCTGTAAAACCGTTTATCGAATTAGCAGGACATGTATTTTAGCTTTGAGTTTGCACATTTAATTACACTTGAGACTGGCTTTACAAAATTAAACCGCATTCAAATTGCATTATTCAATCAGCCGGTTCCTTGGTCCCCCGTTGGGTGAAATGGGTGGATGACAGTGCCTGTGCGACCGATACGCAAAAATAATGTCAATTGTCATTGCAATTAAGGCCACTGTGTTGCAGAATTTTGATTAACGGCCTTCATTTTTGGTTAACACAATGCTGAATGCTAAATTATTGAAATTATTGTCCATATGGAAGTTGCTTTGTAATTTCTTAATGTTTTATATTTATTTTTTCGAGTCTTCTTTTTTCAGAGGCTTTTCTTTAATATTCCTGGTTTTCAAATCATATTACATACTAAGCGTAAGTAAGTCTGTTTTTTTTGTCAAACATGTTTTAAACCATATTCCAGCAAATAATAAAACTTAAAACAATTGAAGTTCTGCCTTCAATTAATTAGCATCTATGCGCATGGAACAGGACTACGGACGGTGGTCGTGGACCATGGACAGGAGGCAACGTGCCAGGACAAACTTCCGCCTTTCATCATGCGGCCGTTAAATAAACGCAGGCTGTGGTCAGTGAAGGGAATGAGGAGCACGTGGCAGCGGTGGGTCAGGATGTAGTTGTGGTGTGCAGTTTTTGTTTTCGGACCATTTGACGGGCACGGGCATGGGTACACACAAGCACTCACTGTGTGTAGGACACATAGTGCAAGACAAAATCGGACGAAAACTAAAATACGTGCAGAGTTTACAAAAAACATTCGGTTTCGCCCGGGTGATGCTGCATTCTGCTCCTCTTCTCCTTCCTCGCTGATGCCTAATTATTTTTTCGCTTTTTTACACAGTCGTTACCATTTAAATAATAATAAATATAAAAATAAATAGATTTTTTAAAAGACGTAGGGTCGATTTGGTCAATGATATCAGTAATAAAACAAGCATTTTTGGATTTTTAATTAGGGTTTAGGTTAATTTAAGTTGATGATAACGATAATGATGATAAACAAATTTTAATTGCAACAGTTTACTAAATGGTGGACTTATGGATTATAAGCCGTAGGGCCTTGAAGTTTGAGTTTCTCGGTTAGAAATTCGTTTGATAATTCGTGTTGGAAATTTAAAAACAAAGATTGGATATATAACCCCCTTAAGTATATATTGAAAAGATAACTTACATATAACAAGCTATAAAAAAGGAACTAAAAAATATGTACAAAAATATTAATTTGTAAAATATTTTGATATTCTGTAAGGTGTTGGTTATTGGCGAGTGAGTATAAAAAAAATTATTAAAATATGTTGATATTTTGTATGATCTTGGTTATTGGCGATTGATATAAAAAAATAATTAAAATGTTCCTTTACAGCAGTGTTGCTCATATAATCTAGATTCGGAGCCAAAATTGTCTGAACTAAAAAAAGAAAATGCCAAAAAAACATTTGTACACTATTATTAATTAAAATTATTATACAATTAAAAGCGCAATTAAAAAATTTAAATTGGATCTAGTGGAAAAATAGCTAAATTAACGTCGATTGGCAGCGCTGGTTTCTCGTGAACGAAAACTCTGGCAACGCGTAATCATTCAGACATTGGAGTTGCCGGACGACGGAAGGAACGATAGGCTTTTCATAAATTTTTCGCGCCTACCATTGTGAAAACCATTGCGCGCGCAATATAAAGTGGCTTTAGAAAAGAATTTCATGAATCATGTAAGACATTTGTCTGCAATGTTATTTATCTTGTTATAAAAATAATTTACTAATTTAAACTGGAGAGAAAACCGATACATCGATATTTTTGTATGCTTGATTTTTATAAACAATGGATAATGGTAAATTCAACACCTATAAACACAAAACCAAATGGTGACTGAAAAATAATGAAACATATAAAAACCTGATATTTTTATATATATTGAGCAAAAAACATCACGATAAATATTTTTGTACGTATAAATATCGATATGCTGAAATGTTAATAAATTGGCCCATCCCTATTAAAGTGGCTACACGTGCATCCATAGTAAACAAATAACTCATAATGGTTGAACTTGAAGGCTACACAGGTAAACTTACCTAATAAAGTCCGTAATGTTAACTAACCAAAAGTCTCCCTCAGTGGTCCCCCTACGCACGTCGCCCGATGCGAAGCACTGCCACAGCGTCTACATGAGGGAGCACTTCATCCGGCTGATGGACCCCAACAAACCCAAAGGCCGCACACTATTCCTTCTCAATGTCCCGCCGTACGTGACAGAAGAGAGTTTGAGAACGGTCTTTAGCCAGGCGGGAACCATTGAGGTCGTGGAGTTCGCGGCCAAGCCTGGAAAAGATGAGACTCTCAAGTGGTACGAAGGAACCACGGATCCCATCTCTGCTACACGTCCGCCCTTCCGTTTTAAAGTAGCCTATGTGGTCTTCCAGAACAGCAGCAGCATTGCCAAGGCGTTGGCCTTGAAGAGCATTGACCTGTTCAATAGCAGCGGCGAGTGCATCATCAAGACCGGCATGGAGCTGTGGCACGAGGAATACGAGAGCAATTACCTTCTGAACGCGCAAAAGACGAAGACGCTAATCCGCAAGTACATGGCCGGCTACGACAAAAGAGAGAGAGCTGCTGCGGAGGCGGCCAAAACGAGCGAGGCCGACGCCGATGGGTGGGTCACAGTGGGCAAAGAGGGTCGCAACGCCGGTTTCGAGCAGAAGGAGTCTGTGGTCGGTCGACTGGAAAATAGGATGGCCAAAGACAAGAAGACCAAGGAACTGACCAACTTCTACACTTTCCAAATACGAGAAAGCAAGATGCAAAACATCGTCGAGATGCGCAAGAAGTTCGAGGAGGACAAGCGGAAAATCGAGCTGCTCAAGCAATCGCGTCGCTTCAAACCATTTTAGCTTTAAGAAAACAAAAATAAAACGTCCTTACATGTTACCCGAAAACCGAGTTGAAAAAATCAGCTGACTCGACCTTAGGTATATCCCCATAAATTCGCAGTACGCCATTGACACTTTACTGCGTCCAAATCCTGGCCTGAACACTCCGTAGCCATAACTTATACTCGGACGCGGTCAGAGGCTGCCATAAAAGCTTATAAAAAGCGAACAACAAGAACATGCGAAGAGAAGAAACGAAACGCTTATTGTGTGATAATCGCTTATGGTTTATGTTAATTTAAGAAATGATAAAAATATTTCGCTTATCAATTTCGAATCATAATAATCGACGCTGTGCCGTCGTCGCGACTCTTAGTCGTACTGCGAAACTCGCCAGGTCCACTCACACAGCATGCGATATTTCATCCCTGATCCGAGGTATGCATGTCGCGGGCTCAGCACAGGACCGCATCGGCGGCTCTTCGGGAGACATCCGATTAAGTGCCTATATCTTAGTTTTATTAATTTAAAAGAAATCGGAGAAATTCTTAATAGTGTCTTAGTGTGGTCTCCTGGTTAAACATTTTTTCTTTTAAACTTTGGTTTTCATTTAGAAGCGTTTGGAATTTTTGTTCTAGCTAAAGTAAAATAGGAGAGATCGATTGGGATGTTGATGTTGGTAAAAACTTATAGCTTGGAGATCAGTTTAAAAATGTTTACTTGAGCCTGACAGTCCGCTCCTGTTCTGTGGGTAATGTGGCGCGCGTAAATTTTCGAATCTCCGTCTCCAGACCCATGGAAACCCGAGAGTCTGTGGAGGCTTGGGGAGTGAAATACAAACGAGTTACGCGTCGGATAACGCATGCTGACGATCTTGGCCGGGCTTGGGCTCGCCTCGTCGCCGGTTGGTTGCCGTTGTTATTGGTGGCCTACTGTGGAGCCTAAAGACAGCCACACATTCATAATTTTCCATCGATGCGTATCGTTTAAACGTTTTCAATTGATTAAAATGCGATAAATCATAATCGCCAACGTCGTCTTGAAAACTTGGGAACTTGTGAGGGTTCACAGGCCAGGCCAGAACAGACCCTCCCGACTCTCGATACCATGTCCGGGGTGATGGAACGATTTACGAGCCTTGAACATAATAAAGTGTTAACGGAACGAGTTATTAAGGTAATCTGAATGCGCATAAGTTAATAAAGGCTGAAGACGATTTGCATTGGCAGTGTGGGGCACCGCAGCGATCCAGCGTCTACGGTTGCATCTAGCTGGGGCTTAGGCTTCGAATCGAGCCTCGACTCAGCTATGTATTACCAACCAGCCGATCGACGGACACACAAGATGTCGAGAAATATAACTAAACCGACCACACGTACGTCTCCCATGCTGCACAGCAGGACACCGGACTCAGCCCGGTCCGCTCGGCGAGATTGCTCCACGATGGACGAGGAAAGAGGCAGGCTTGGGCATGCCGTGTTTTGTGAGGAGAACAATCAATAAATTTAAACACGTGAACAGACGCGAACAGGAACGGAGCGATCGAACAGCCCACAACAACAAGAACGCCAACAAGCGAGAGCGATAAGTGATCAATGCGCCGTGTCGACTGATTGGACAGAATCAATAGCCCGTGGGGCGGGGGTCAGCTTAAGGGAAAGTGAGTGATAATAATTTATGTCAGAGAAATGGAACTCTAGTGAACAAGCTTAGGATAACAAAAAAGGCTTAGTGCGAAATATTTATAAAGGTAAGTATTTATTTTTATGATAGGTCGTGGGGTTCTCAAATTGAACTACTTAAAAAAAGTTTAAGTTAAACAAAAATTATAGTAAATATTTAAATTATTCAATATGAGGTAAAGGTAATGTTAAAGTATCAAAGATTATATCAAAATTTAGAGACGGCTACAACAGCTTTATATTTGACAATTTGGATAACAGAACACGAAGTTTTGTTCATTACTTACTTTTTCTCTGGTCCTTTTTAAGGACATTCTAAGAAAATTCAGTAATTCCAAAACTAGCAAATATTATCAAATCTAGAAGTAGAAATATGTTAACGAAGCGTAAATATGTGTACCTCTCTCCGTTGTATTTTTTAAATAATAATTTTTCGAGGCGTCTCCCAGTCAAATATTAGGAAGCACACTAATCGATTTTGTTTTGAAAATGAAAATACACTGGAGCCTTTAACGATTTCTTAAATATTATATGCAAATTAATTTTTTAACTACATTTTTTGTTTATGTCAATTCACACTTCATTAGAAAGTATGGTTTTTAGGCATGCTTGTGGGCATATTACTCCTACTTAAACTAAATAACATTTAGTAACAATCTCCAAAATTAAACCAGTTTGTGGCATCGACATCGTCCGTTATAATTGGCTCCCTGCGAGCTGTAGAGGGCCCGTAGAGACTGTAGCGCCTGGATCCAGCAATGACCTCTCGGTACCGCCTCACCGGTGTCCGGGAGAGGTGCAGCTCCATGAGATCCCAGTCGTTGACATCCCGAAAAACGGAGCGAATCATGTGCATGCGACCCAGGAGTTCCGTCTCTCGCAATCCCTCGTACCTCCGCCCAGTGCGGGCCCGGAACGTCTTGTACACTTCGCTCTGCTGCTTAGTCTCCGTTGCCGTCTGTAGCTCCTTGCGGTATAGCGCTCGAATTCCGCGCCCCAGATGGCGAATATGCTCGAAATTTTTAACATTGAGGGCCACCAGAGATACTGCATCCAAATTCAGCAGCTTGTGGCCATCAATATAGTTTTCCCGAAAGGTTTCCTGTTCAGAAAAAAGCACACTCAGAAAGAAATATATTTGAATACATAGATGGTTTCCAATGTTCGGTTATAGTGCCAAGGAATTAAGTTCAAATTTAACTTGACAGTCAGTTATACTGACCGTTAAGGCCATCCGAATTTCAAAATCGCATGTGCAGCACTGAATTTCTACAGAAAAACATAAAAATTGGTATTTCTAGCCAGTTCCTTCAGGACTTTTGGAGGAAAACATTTGATTTTACACTGATTCTAACATTTTTGCAATACGTTGGGACTCTTTCTTCGAGACGGGACTTCTCACCTCATATTCAGGATAGCCGAAATTGCGCAACCAGTCCGTCACATCGTTGATACTCCACTTGAAGACCTCCGTACGGGCTTGGGAATCCACAACTGCGGCGCAGAGGTTGAACAACGAGTCCGGCGTGGCCTTAAATGGAAGTGGCACATCCTCCTTGTCGTACTCCACGTCGGGAAACATGTAACTCGGATATCTGAAGCAAAACTCCTCTTCCTCCTGCGGCGGCGCGCAAATGTCCGGACTCTCCATTCCGTCTAGACTTCGTAGCAGTGGGGACGGAATAGTCGAGGACGACGAGAACGACTCCATTCCAGTGTGTAAGACGTACTGTTCCTTGGCTAACTTAAATTGAGTTGCCCCGCAACTTTCGCCTGCGATTTCTCCTTAATAAGGAGTGGTGTTCGTGTCTGTTTGATTGCGTTTTATTTACTTCCTTTTCTGTCATGTCCTTCTACTAGTTAACAATGCACAGGAAGTTTGAAATATGCATAGGATTACATTAAATATAATATATAATTAATAAATGAACTCCTTTAAAACTTAAATGTTTCTGAATTGCACATTTTTTAATTCCACTTTATTGTGTATTTATTTTAGCCTTTTGAGTATATAGAATAGCAGGTACAATATATCCTGATACACTGCATAAACTTATATCGAAAACATATTACTTACTTAAATTTTAGGGCATCAGAAATGTCACAAGCTTCAAGTAGGTGCTTCCTGTTTTCACTTCCCTTCCTGAGGAGTGCATTTGCATATCGGATTTTTTCTGGGTCAATTTGTGGGCTTGCGGTACTGGGACGTTTGGGCACCGAATACACCCTCGGGGTAGCTGTTTTCTGCCAGAAAGTACATAAGCTAAAGGCGGTCACGACAGACTTCCTATTAATAACGCAATATAACACAAGTTTCACTTAAAAATTTTCCTATATTTCCCCTCCTACACGCGAGATCCGTGAATTGCAGGGAGAAATATAAGTTTATTGTATTTGCGGGTGGTAAGAAATGAAGGAACAGTTTTCAAATCCATAATGTGTAAGCTTTAATTCTTGTTAAGTTTCAAGACTGAAGATCTAGCAGTGTGGATTTAGGAAGTTAGACGATATCTCAGAATGCATAATTAGATTTTTTTTTACAATCATAATCATAAAAAAAGGTTTTTTCGTAACCACAAAAATGTTCTTGGGTCCTTAAGTTAATTATTTAATGTGATGAAAGTAGGATAAATAAATAAAACAAAATTAGAATTTAACAAACCATTAGTTAATAAACAGGATAAAGCAAGGCTTTCATATTCAACCATAAATATTTCTTACTTCGGAAAGCCGAAGTTTGTTAACCCTTTGAGTTTGAAATTGGATTTGCAGGGGGTTATAACTAAATAAATAAAAATTCCTTCCTATTAATACGAAAAGCTTTGCTGTATTGGGTTTTTTTAGGTTAAAAATGCGATACATTTTATTTATTTTTATTGTAAATTCAGATGTTGATGGCAAAACAAAATAAATTACATTCAAAATTCATTCTCTATTTTCCTTCATATACTACCAATTAGACCTGAAATAATTTCAACATAGACATATATGTTTAATATTTTTATAAAAGTAACTTAATAAAATTCAAATTTTATAATATATTTTTTTATAGGCAAACCAAAGTCTTTCGAATAAAATAAATACGGCAAAAAAGATTAACAAATTGGGTTAAAAAATTAAAAATAACAATTTTAACGAATTAGTTATAACATTTTTTGTAATGTTTAAATTTAGTGCACATGACCAAATTTATGATACAAAGAATTTGAATTTTAATGAACTGCAAAAAGTAATTGTCGTGCATTCAAAGATATATAGCCTTTTAAATGATCAATTTTTCAGCATTTTATTCAGCAATGATCATGATAATCAGTCCTCAATTCGAATTCTTCAAATGGAAACTGTGATTAGATCGGCGATCTGCAGACACCACCTTACCCACAGTATTGACTGGTGAACTAATAGAGTTAATGGAGATCGCTCAATTGTTTGCCCCGCTTTCCTCCTGCTAGCAGGGAGATTCCGCATCGGCTATACGAGCTCATGCTTCTGGCTCCGCCCACTGGAATGGATCGATCGCATTGGCCACCAGCCGCCGAACCATGGCTTCTCCACACACGTTGTGGGCCCAAGGGAACCGGAATTCGCCGATCTCGCTGTGAATGTGTATGTTGTATGGGGAGTACGGGAACATATGGAAAAATCAGTAAACAAAACTTAGCACCGATTGAGGAAACAATTTTTGTGCCGAGCTAATGACACAGCGGCATGTTTGTGTGTAAACACAAGCGAACTGTATACCAAGATTTCTATCCGTATGGGTTTACAGTGGGTATAAGTTTTAAAAAAACTATACAGTTGAAATATTTTTATACTCATGTATAATAATAGTGTTAAAATGAATTTTTAAAGAAAATATACAAGACATTTCTGAATCTATTAGAGTTCATTTTAATATCGTTAAGATTTCTTGAGATACGGGATAAAGAAGATCTGGGAAAAAGGTTAAAGATTAATTATTTTGTATACCTACATTTATTTCCGTCATCTCCTTTCTGTTTCTGTATGTAATTCAGAATTAAATGCACTTTATTATAAAGTGGATAATATAGGTTTGGAGCTCTACAAATTATTATAAAATGTTTTTACATGTATAGTATAAATCTTGCCCACTGTGGGATACTGGGAAACATACAATCTCAACGAGATTTACCTAACGTCCGATCATTTCGTGTGGTGTGTGCCAAAGGCAATCGATCCCGGCCGGTTCCGATCAGTTCTGTGTGGGCTGTCTTACAAAGCGGTTCCTCGGATCGGTGCTTAGGGCCACTCGATGCTCGGTGTCTTCTGATCAGCTTTAAGCGACGGCATTGGCTAAATGCATATTTAAGTGAAATGTTAAGTGTAAATTAATTTCTCGGTGTGATTTACT
Source organism: Drosophila nikananu (assembly GCA_008042635.1). Taxonomy (NCBI): domain Eukaryota; kingdom Metazoa; phylum Arthropoda; class Insecta; order Diptera; family Drosophilidae; genus Drosophila; species Drosophila nikananu. Next base: position 19,433 of record VNJV01010524.1, read on the forward strand.
TCTTCGGTGATCGAAGTGACCGGTGATCGATGCAAACTGACATGTAACTATTGGCCACGAAATGTTACTACACGAGAGTGCCGCCAGTATGGAACAGAGTATGCCCGAGAACCTCAGCACTCAAGTGTCCGAGGTGAAGGTACCGGCGCCCACCGCGAACTATACTGCCTCCGAGAGGAGTGATCGCGGTCTCCCTGCCGAAGAGTTCGCCTCCAGACCCGACACTGGCCCAGCCAGCAAGTCGCCCCCCGCCACCTCTAGCACCACCAAAGTAAAGCTGAGCTTCAGCGTTGATCGCTTGCTGGGCTCCTCCGAGTCCAGTCCTTCGTCTTCCCCGGCGCCATGGGCCTGCTGCGATGGCAATGCCTTCTCCTGCTGCACTTTTCCGCGCTGCTTCAGCCAAGCAAAAGCAGAAGTTCCTAAGCTCGGCCAGCTGCTACATCCTGCGGCAGCCGCGGCAGCAAACACACCGCACCTTTACTCCTACGTCGGACTCGATAAACTATATCCCGGAATGTGTATGGATTACAAATCGGTGCTGAGACCAACACCTATTCGGGCAGCAGAGCATGGTAAGCTGAGAGAGAAAAGAGTGCACAAAGTCGCTAGTCCTTACCACAAGCCTGGCCATTTTCTTCAAAACATTATAGTTCTTTTTTTTATAACTAAACAAATGTTTTAGTCCAATAATGGTCATAAATGCGGTATTGAGTTGTACTCCTAAAGAGTTTTATAGAAATTAAACATAAATTTCTTTTTCCCATTAAAAAACCATTTTACGTAAAATCTACCAAATTATCTCTTTTGACGATTTTTAAAGAGAAAAAATTTAAAGACATATTTCGGAAATATAAATTCATACAGGCCAATTTTTTTTAATAATAATTGGGTCATATCCTTTTTATTTAGTCAATTTTAAATAACCTATCCTAAAGCTTATAACTTAATTTTAACAATTGGAATAAAGCAAACACTATTCCTATAGAAAACAAACTACGGGCTAAATAAACTAATTATTGATTATAAAATTAAAAGCTTTGCTTGAAATAATTTAGTTTTAGGCTTGTTGCAGCATATTGTTATATTTATTACGTTTATTTGTTTTCTTTCTTCCATTTAAAACAATATTCAGGAAGCTATGTATATAGAAAGCCAGCTGTCAAAATTCTTTGGATTCCTAATTAAATTCATTACAAAGCAATAAATTCCCCTAAACGGAAGCACTGTTTATATATTTTTAGTATAAATGGTTCTCTTTTTTTTTTTTTTTTTTTTTTTTTTATAAATGGTTCTCTAAAACATGAAATTAGAAACATTTACAAATCAGTTAATGAATCATTTTTTCTGAATTAAATTTCCCGTTTGAATTATTTCATAACAAAATACCTATTTCATAGAGTCCTATCATAATCTAAATTGTTCTTATGAAAATGACAAATGAAAATTTAACTTATATTAAAATAACTAATAAGAATCAAAAAGATACTCCAAAGAAAAGTTAGCGTCGGTGACCAAGTCTTAGCTTTATTAATTAATGTTTTGAAATATATATTATACATATTTAGGAAACTTATGCATATTTTTTCCTATGAAAAATACATATTTACTCCATTTGTAAAAAAGTAGACTACGGAAAATGTTTACATAGCTTTTAACTAACTAATACATTTCTATTAGGTTTAAAATTCCTTCGTCCAATCTAATTGGCAAAATCATAGTACCCAGCCAGAAAGGGCATTATGAAAAAAGGGAAACATTCCTGGAGAAGCCAAAGGAAAGTCTTAAAGAGCAATCGAACGCTGGCTATAAATCGGCTATTTTTATTGGAATTATTACTTGATCTGTGGCCATATTGTGCAATATTCCAGCGGCCAAATGTTCCCTGCTCCTTGGTTTTGACGAAAACAATTCGTTTGTTGAAATCGACAACAAACTATCTCTATATGTTTCGAGTATTTACGTTACTTCCTGCTGCTTTTGTATATCTGGAGACGACGACTCTCATGGACTGCACTTTGATCTTGTTTATAAGAAAAATAGTGAGAAATATGTATATTCTGTGTGCGGTTGGGTTTTCGAATAGAGCATTTTCATTGTTTAACAAGCTGCTTCCATTCTACGCATCCCGGGCCAACATATGAGGAGCCTTTTATCATTCTGTTTTATATACAATTCTTGTCAAGTGGGTGCTAACTGTCTGAGGACTTTCGATGATTGTAAAGGGATGGATGGGGCGGGATCGAAGGCAGGAAATGTGCCAACATATTGTCGAGGATTGTGAAAGAAAAGAATACGACTTGTTAGGATCATCGTTTTATTGAAAAATATTATCGATAAACAAAAAGGGATGGGGATTGTTGGTTAGGATTTTGTTAACAAGACATGAACATAAACATAGATATAGGAAAGAAGTTGAGATAATTCTGAACGGTTTAGGAAATTAGTATTGCCCAAAACTGCCAATTGCAGTTATGTTAAAACAGTTTGAAGACAGCATCAATAGAAAAATCAATCTGTTTTCATACTTTTTTTTCTGCCTCAGGTATTTTCGTTTGAGCACAAAAGTCTTTCTACAATAAAATCTATGACGCAATTTAGGCGGCATACTTATTCCATACATGCTAATACCCTATTTCTATTCTCTTAGAATATTCTCTTAAATAATATGTGTGATCATCCCGGAGTACCAATTCTCATTAAAATTTTCCCCCTAAAAGCCTAGAAATATAAGAATTTGAGTACCAAAATACTCTTATCTATTTATAAATTTAATATCCTAGATTGTCTAATAAACAAAATCCCTTCTACTTAATACAAAATAAGGGCAAAGATAACTTAAGCAAATGAAAAGTGACTTTGACTACTCCCAAAAAGCTGCCACCTACGATAAATTTATTTCCTTAGTGAAATACTGAGATTGTTCTTAATTTAACAGGCAGACATATTGGACATATAGACAGATGAACGTTTAGATAGATAGACGGAAAAACATATACATATGCAAATTAGATCGACTGAAGTACTTAAGGTGGCTGATTATCTTTTTGTATTGTGGAAATAAATATTTAATTTTTCTTTCTTAAATAATGCAATTAATAAAGCAAATCAACCTATTGAAAATAGCTTTAGGAAATTATTTTTCAGCTGAATAATTTAGCATTCTAAATAATTTTCTTAATTCATCTGAGAATAAATTCAATAAAAGTTATGTAAAGAAAAAAGTAGTTATTTCGATTTTAGATTTATCATGATCAGAAATAATGGTACCCTTTGAGTTTTTCCCGTCCGGTTTTAAAATATTCAAAAAACAGTGCGGAAAAATAAATACAGCCATACACTTCTGCGAAGGCATTTATTAAAAATTATCATCAATTTTAAACGGTTTTCAAACACATTTCGCCGAGGTGAAAATGAATGAGGCGATTAGCAAGGAGCATTAAATTCGACATTTCCTCAATCAACAAGCGTTCTGGTAAAAAAAACAAGCTGCCTTTGAAGGGGTTTCATCAATCCTGTGGCCACATTAAATAAATTAAATTAAAAATAACAAATCCCGAAATGAACAACGATTTATGAACAACTTAAGAATCAGACTTTGAAAATAAACTTGATGTTCGCGCGTAACGAGAGCAAAAGTTTGTTTATTTGCTTGAGCAATTGGTCCGTCATTCATGGGCAGATACAGATAGCTATCCGTCTAATTGCCCTGTGTAATGAATTGTTCCGTTTCTGTACAGATTGGGTAAAGAAGCGATGATAATGGGATGTGAGGAGCCATCCATCGGGAGCGACAGGTGCAGGCGGAGGGCCGTAGAGAGGTATCGATCTCTGATAGATGTGGCGCCACAGGCCCAACCAACTACTGTGACTCCAACTCGGAAAGTTGGGGCTGAGGTGCAGGTGCCGTTTAGGCTAATGACGGAGAATGGCTGCCCGATGGGCTAATCGAATGACTAACTGAATGATTGAGTCTGTGGAAGCCAAGCGGTATTTTTAGGGGCCAAGCTAAAGGCCAACTATTTACACACAGCCACCCACTGGGGTGGCCTTTCGTGGAGGCTACCTGCCGCGTCCAACCTGCTTAGCCCCAGCCTCCTATGAAGACTCCTCATTTCGTGATGGATTGATCCTATCGCATCGCACATCATAAAACCTCGGGCCGAACTCTCTCGCTCTCCCTCAGATTCTTCGGGATTCTGTGTTGCTGTTTGTCTGTCCCGCCTGGTGTTGAGTAGTTTGTTTGATTGTTTCCCCTTTCTTGGTCTGCGATCGATCGATTCACCGATCGATGGCTGAGCTAAAATAGATTCCCCGATATAAAAATGTTGTCTGAGCAATAATCCGGCGCCGTGTGCCTAATTAATTAACCATTTATAAGTATGTTAATCCGATTTGAACTGCGTTCTAGCGCCCAACGAATAACGATTCACTGATCTTCATGGGAGAATTTCTCGAATGTCTTTTGGGGAAATTGTGTACAAGGAAGTTGAGGAATGCAGGTGTATACTACTTAATGTTGAATAAAAATCAAAAATGGGAATAAGGCAATTAAACATATTTGATTCAGTTTCATTTGAACATTGTGAATAACATCCTCCAAATGTTTGAACTTGTATCAAACCACAGTGATTTCTGCGACACTTCCTCCTGCATTCTGTTACATCCAGTAACATTAATCCTAATCACCTGATACTCTACGAATATTTGGTATAAAAATACATCAATTGGCCGAAAAGCCGTAAAGTAAACTCTTGGCTAGTCGGGAGCAGATGGCCCAATGCATGGAATGCATGGTTTCTGCGAAAGCATTCAACTTCAGCCGAAAGTTCATTCGCAGCCGAGAAATATTCGTTCAGCCATAAATATGGAATATCCTGCCCGGGCGTGCCAATAAATCGAAACGAACTTAAAAATAGCAGTTTACCTGCGGTGCAAGCACATCCCTCGGAGATGCATCCGCAACGGAGGAGCTCGAGTGATTTAAGATCACGCCCCGCAATTATCAGAACTCATTAAGATATTTTCCGGGCTGCGGGCGCATTCGGGGCGCACAATATTTACAAATGGATCTCGATGTGGGCAATTAAGGAGCTGGCGTTGTGCAGAGGCAACACTTTGAGGCAGGTGATGAAAATCAGTAAAAACTCATTAAAACAAACCGCCGACGGTTGACACAAACCAAATGCCAAATGCCCAATTAAGGCGTTATTAACCTTTGCTGGCTCTATGCAGATGCAGATGCAATTGCGGTGCAACGGCGCACAGTGGGGCCTTAGATACTTTTGGGTTGCAAAAATCATAACTCGTGAACCAGTTGAGATATTTTCATAATTTTTCTTTTATATGAAAGGTATTTTTATTACCTTTCGATTGAGTGGTCATACTATATGGTGTGATAAATAGTAGATTTTATACTCGAAAATTTATGTTTTTTGAGGCAGTTTTCTCAATATTTTTCCAATTTCCAAAAATATTTTTAGTTTGTTTTCTCTGGAAATGCTAATGTGGTGCATATTTTATGTTTTAAAAACAAAAAAAATAAATTTTAAACAAAAAAAAAATTTTTTTTTTTTCTTATATTTCAAATTTGATTCTTTTTGACCAATTTTTAATCATTTATGCACTTTTTGTTCAAAGTAATCAATTAATTTTACATCATTTAATATTTTTGAAGAATATTTAATCATTATACATTCGTTTCAAGTCATTTAGTGTCCTTGCAAAGTCAGGAATTGAAAAACAAGCCGCCAATACAGGAAAAAATGAATGCCCGCCATACAATTTCGTACTGCGCTTGTAGCTAAATTTGCTTGAAACCGCGCGTTTTTTACACTGAGTTGAAAGTATCTTTTGCCTTGGAAATTCGGGGTGGG
>VNJV01010529.1:0-12032 GCA_008042635.1 Drosophila nikananu
TTCCACCTTTGTGCGAGTGCGCGCTTTTAAAATATTCATGTAATCACAAAAGTACACATGTAATAAAAAAAGAGGCAAAAAGAAGTGTGTGAGCACACTCGAAATGGGACCGAGTTGTGTGTGTGGGGGGTGTGTGCCAATGTTTGCCCAGCCTACGAAGGCCGAAGGTAAAAGCTGACACTGGAAGAAATTTGAAAGAAAGAAATACTCACAGAAACTAAAAGCCATAAGCAGCATTACATGAATGTACCTACCTCTTTGGGAGCTGGCTTTGTAGTGTTCATACACTCCTTGGGCAAACATTTCTGGCAGTGTGCAGTTAGTCTTACTGGTAATAAGCCCAGCGAGTCGGAAATATGGGCCAGGGCTAGCGCCTTTGACAGGTGCAGCCACAAAGCCCGACCCGAGCTCAGTTCAATGTGTCTCTTCTATCGGCTACCGGCAGCCGCTATAGCCCAGCATTGGATTTATCGGGTCCGAGGGCCTGGCCTATGGTCGCCTGCAATTTGTGCAGCTGCTTGCCCCCGAATCTAATTGATTTCGATTCTGGCCCGGCCCACGCAGGACGCATCTTTTAGAATGCACGCATCTCATATTACAGGGGGCTCTTCATCTAAATTGAAATCAGTGGTTTTGCTTGCGCTAAGAAATGCATAAATTAAGCTGTTAAAGAATTGCACATTTACAGAGAAGACGACTACTAAAATTTGAGCTTATAATTGATTATAAGTTGATTATAGTTAAATGCGGCTGGGCTCAACATGATCATTTAAGGCTTTAAATTGATGCTTAGACGTACTTAAAAGTGGACTTTAAATCCGCTAGTCCGAATCGCTCAACCGATGATAATAAGCACACGAGATTTCTTGAATGGAAAACGGTCTGAGCTGGGCTTTTGCCGGGGGTCAGTCGCTCCGTCACGGGCTCTTTGAAGGGCATCGTGGCGTATGATTTATAAATAGAGTTCTGCCCACACATCGCTATACCCCCCGCACCGGTCGCCAAAAACACATTAACGAATTAGTGAAATGGTTTTTTGTGCGAATGCTGCCATGCATTTGACATTCGTGGCGCAGCATCAAAACTGAACTGAAAAATTAGCCTCGCGTGTGGCCGGCGACGGGGTCAAAAACTACTGACCCCGCACACGCGTGGCCGCAATTATTGAAAGCATTTTGGGTTTTGTGGCCGGCTGCAGCTGCTTTCGCCGCAGCGAACTCGGTTAGATAGCCATTATAGGTTTAACAGGTTTTAATGAACCCAAACTAACACACGAGCCGGCGAAAGGATATGCCAACGTTTGTGCAGGTACTGTGAGATTCACTGATTGACAAATACTAATTGGATGAAAGATTCCCTTTAAAGGTAATCAACATAAAATAAAATATACGGAAAGAACTCAGCTTTATTTAATTAAATGGGTTTTAATTGGAATGTTTCATAATTACATTAGAGCATTGATGTGCACTAAAAGTTAGCCAAATTGACTGATAAAGTTAGATTCAGGGACTTACATAGTTTGACTCATTTAAATTGCTTTCTGTAGGTTCTTATAGAACTAAATTAAATAACTAAGTAAACAAAAAAAGCAAATAAAAATAATGAGTATATGTACAAATTTACTACGCATTTTAATTCACCTTAGGGAAAACCCCTTCTTTTCAAAGGCGAATACTTGACCAGTACTCGAGTGACTCTGCCACTTACCAATTGCTATAGTAGTACTTTTTCCCTCGTTCAGATATCAGCATAATCATTGAAATGATTACAATTGTTTGCTCAGTACGGGTATTTAAGCAATTGAGCTATTAACCTTTTAATTTTCACATTAGGCAGTTGTCAATGCGTTATGCAAATCCTTCGCCCAGCCGATTTAGCAAGTGCAATCAATATTCAAATAAAATTGAATTACGCTTCAGTTTGATTACTGACAAATTCACATTTGACTTTTGACAAATTGAATTCCATTGTGCACAATTTTTAGCAGGGCAAATAATTTAAGGTCCTGGCTGACGGATGTCCTTAGGAAATAGGGTTTGGGGCATCCATCAATGTTTGCCGAGCGAAGTGTATCTTGATATGGAAAAACTTTGACATCGCTTGGCCTGGTTGGCTTGATTTAAAATTCAATTAAATGCAATTTAATTTATGGGTTCGCCGGGCAAATGCAAAAAGCTCCAATTAATAATCTGTTTACAAATTATTTGTGAATTAATTCGCGCTCTCACACACATTACGCATGTAATATAATTAAATGCCATTGCCTGACAAAATCAAATTGTATTATGCCGAAAATAGTGCAAAAAGTCGCACAATGTCAGTGTTAATTAAAACGGATGGTGGATATTTCCTGTAACTTACCCCCAGATTTTCCAAAAAGCATTTTCAGGCGGAGGCGGCCAATAGTGTTCAACCTTTTGCTTTGTGCAAAATACACACCTGCCTCTTTATGGAAATCCTTTAAGAACAGCACCCGGGAGTTAGCTGGGAACTAAGCGCCTTACACACTCCATCCCCAGACAAGTTGGCCTTGCTTGTTTATTTTACACAGGAGTATTTTTAGTCCTTTTGCTGCTGCTGCTTGGCTCGTAAATATATTTACTCTCGCCTTTGCACAGTTACAGAAACTTGGACGCCACCGCCGCGTCGCCTTGCGCTGCAGCCACAAATCTTGGCCGAAACTGAAACAATGCCCTGAACCAAGGGCCAGCGGAATGACATCGACAACAACTTAAATGACAGTTTATAGCTCCCACGTTGAACACGTTTTAGGTTCTCTTCCACGGGCTACTGGCGGACAATGGTTATTAAGAGGCAACGGGAACAGCGGCAATAATGCACAGAAAGAAGTATTACTACAAGTGGTATATATTTTCTTTTAGGAACTAGATTATTGAAAATTCTATTTGTGGGACCACATGCAAAATATAACTTTGTCAAATATAAAACGTGGCTATTTTCCTTTATTTAGTATTTAACAAAACTTACATACTTTTAAAATACTTTATTTTTAAGATCTTTATTCTTGGTGGACTATACTTTCGAAGGCATTGTTTTTCTCCCTGTAGGCCAGGCGTAGACCAAGCCCAAAACGGCAATGAGCGGATTTGTTGGCACAAACAGCCGAGGCAATTTATTTTCCAAGCCAAAAGCGTAAAATGAACAGCCGGAGCGCGGCTGCGGAGAGGTAGTTGGTAGCAAATCAACGCCGGCGAAATGCCTTCGCTCCTTGTTGTTTTTTCAGGCCCCTGTGTGTGTGTTTGCTGGTGTGATTGTGTTGGTTTTGGCATCCACAGTGTCAATTTGATGTATCGATGCGAGTGGTCACCTCACTGCCCGCACCGCGACCTCCGAACCCGGCCGCTCCGGTGGCAATTGTCCATTTCATTTGCAGTTGATTAGGCATTGCTCACGATATTCATCATACGCAGCGTTGCCGCAAAAACAGGGCCACTACACGCAAATAAAATGTGTGTTTAAAGAGCGAAAACGATTTATGAGAAAGGCCGAGGGGCATAGCTCTCACGTAATAAAAACTATTTCAGTTTAAGATGTTTGATAAAGGCAAATTAAATAATTCGCCCAAAAGCCCATGCATATTTTATTTCAGTTCTAGTTGAGGACTTAAGTGAGTTCATTGGGAATTAAAATTATGTACAGTCCTGCGACTTGACATCTTGTTTTCCGAGTGTGAGGCTCAGCTTGGGGAACATTATAAGTGCGCATTCAAAACCAAATTCAACCCGCCTGCCGGGAAAGGATAAACATACTTGCGTCGAGATATGCGGCACCCAAGGGGATCAATGGCGTTAAATAACTTGAAAATTGAGTCCCGTTCCGTCCCATGCCGCACCGAGAATAATGGCAAGTGAAAATATTTGGACAGGACCGGAGAAGCGGCCGATTAGTTTGCGACAGGCCACAAGGAGGACATCAATTATAATCCAAATGAGCCGCACACACACACTGAAATTGCCCGGGCTCCGAGTAATCCGCCTTGGCAATAAAATCAAACGAACTTCCGCCCGTTGGAGGAGGTCCTGGCTCTCTGGCTTAGCTCTTCAGTCGCTTAATCGTTTCGTTATTTATACATCTAATTTGATCTGTAATCGATGGCGCACCGCCCACAACTGCGAAGGGGAGTGTTTCGTGCGCCAGACACAGAGAACTCCCATATATCCAATGTCCTTGATGCTCCCTTCTCGGCATTCAGTTCGATATACATGACACTTGTAAGCGAGCGTTTTGTAATCGAATCCTTGTTAGGCCCAGTATCAATATGTCGACGCAAAGCCTGCTACATAAAATGACAAAAATTATTGAACAGCGATTACAAATGCCACAACAATTGTGGGGGCTTACTCTCGGCAACATGGATTTAATTGTTTGGCAATTTTGGGTTTATTGTTTGCTGTATTTTTTCAATTTATTGACATTTGAACAGACTGAGGGAGAAAGGTCAAAAGAAAGGAGGACAACGGGGGTTATTTACCAAAAGGGAATTGTTATATTATCTTCATTTACTATTGAAATTTAACTTGCTCATAGTTTATAGTAACTGAAAACAATTTGTAAAAATCCCAGTACAAAAAAATGCCTTGAAAAGAAACCGAACTGATTTAACCTTAATTTTTCAGTATTTCAGTCTTTAACAGAACGACTTAAGAGGCATTGCCTATGTACCCAGAATTTGCCTTGATTTCAGCCGTCCTTGCTCCAGTTACGCACTAATCAAATCCTGGCATACGGATGTGGCCACCATTAGAAGCCGCATGGGCCGAACCGCAGCTCAATGCTCGAGGCGCAGAAGGGTAGTAAATGGCGGGTGTGTGCCCCTATTCCGGCCTGAAGCGCATAATTCAATAATAATACCACATCAGAGAGACGCTGGGCGCTAAATGAAGTTGCCAGTCGAAAGCTGAAATCCCAATCCCAAGGACACCGACTCATGCCGGCGGATTCCCAGGGCCTGTTCCCCTTTCCCGACTTTCCACAGCCCAGCACGCATTTAGCACAACTTCATTTATCTTTTGCATTTTCCTTTAGCATTTAATTAAAAAGACAAGTTCCATTGTCGGCGGTGGCGGCAGTCAGCCTGCCTTTTATCCTCGCCTGCTCCAGACATCCTGTTGGCTGCTAATGTGTGTCCCAGTCTATTCGCAGATATACATAAATGTATAGTATGTATAGTACACAGAGAGGAAAGACGTTTAGTTGAGCTTTCATATGGCGAACTAGTTTAATCTTTGCTCACAAATATGTTTAGCTTTCAGAGGGTAGGGTTTTCATTGATACATATTGTGTTCAAAAATAGTAAAAGCCAATTTTAAAATCTATTTGTCACTGTGCATCAATGGCATCCTTTGTGGCAGAACAACACATCTACAAGGACATATTTGCGGTTTCAGCGCCAACATTGTAGCCCCCTGCGACTGTCACTGTCACATATGCTCGCCCTACCCTTGTGTGTCCTGTTGTCTGCCATGTGTCTCCCTCATCTCTGCCCTGCTCCCTCCCAAACCACCATCCCTTATCTCGGGACTTCCGCCCACTCACCTGCCCATTAAAAGCATAATCATGTGGCCGTGATAAATGCCTAAATGCCGGGGCACAGCTAGTAGCTGCCGCCGATCAATTAAAGCTGCTGAAAACCCAGCAGAGAACAGAAAAATGTGGTTAGCTTTGGGGACACTGTAACATACACTTGAAGAATAGATAAATCATTTTAAATATTAGGTGAAATTATAATATATTTAGACTTAGTTAAGGTTGAATTCAAATACAAATAATATAATTTGTGAACTGGAAGGCTTGCAACAGGTTAAAGTAAGCAACTGCAAAAATTTTTTGTTATATAAATCCGTCTTTAAGTAATAAACCAGGTCGGAAGTAACCACTTGGTGTGGGAATATAAGCTAAAAAATAATGCTAGCCCCTCTGCGCACAAAAAGGCACAAAAGAGTGCAAAAAGACATGTGCCTATGTAAAATTCATAATGCGACGTTGATGGCAAAAAAACAGCAATTAAAGCACTCACCCACACTGGCAGAAAAAACGAGGGACCCGGTGGGTGGGATTGAAGTGCTCTCGACGTAAAAATACTCGCACAGCAACACACTCACAGGGCCACAAAAGGCAAAAGCTTATTAACATTTCCACAAATCTGCGTCGGCGTGAGTGTGAGAGTGCGAAATTAAATGACAACATATTTGACACTGATTCTTGTCACATGACAGTGTGCAGCGTGTCATGAAAATTTATCAGCGGGCCTAAATGCCCCCGGTGCCCCACCCTGCTCCCTGTCCCCTGCTCACTGCTCACTGCTCCCCTTGCGCATTTCCCTTGGCAGCTGCCGCCAGCCCCTGGCAATTCGCGCATGTAATTTTTCGTAAAAATAAGAGAAAGTTCACTTCACTTCATTTCAATAAAATTACAGCGAGTGCCGCTTTTCCTTTTGCTCCTTTCCCTCCCCCCATGTTCCACCTTATGTGTATCTGTCACCTGGCAAATGCTGAAAAATTGTCTTACATCCATATGCTGCGGCTTTGGGATTACGGGGCGGATTCTTTTATCATTTTGCGGCATGTCCTTAATTATAATTCTAATTCGCAGGGAATTCACTTTCAACTTGATTTAATTATTCCCTGAATTACATTAGCATGCATTAGATGCAGGGAATTCCTTACAAGGCTGGAAATCAATTTAAAGAATGAATAACTTGAAATTTAATATCCAGCTTAAAACGAATCGAATTTGCTGTTAAATTTAATTTCAGGTAACAAAGTAGCTGGCTAAAGACACAAATTCCCATATTCCTATATGTATCTGCACTGTGCGGTTAAATAATCGTTAGAATATAGGACTAGGGCTTAGGTATTTGCTTAGACGATGCACTGAAGGTAATGCTTATGTGGACAATAAGTTGAATATTTAATAATACATCTAATATTTAATTACACAGCAATATGCTGTTTGAATGGAGATTAAAACTTTTCTTAGTAAATATCCGAATAGCTTAAATCTTTACTCTGGCCAAAAGTTCTTAACAACTTAAATATCTCCCTGTGCAAGTCAGCAAAGCCAAAGACCGATCCCTGTAAAATTTGGGAATAACAACGTGTGTGTGCCGAACGGCGACACCTTAAAACATTTTCGTGTGATTTTGAAAAGATGTCAACAGAATTTATGCAAATGATATGTTAACGCTACTTATATGGAAATTAGTATAAGGAGTCAGAATGCGCCAAAGGCAGCCTCGAAAGTCAGAGCTGGCAAATGCCGGCGAGGAAGGCGGAGCCAAAGACGAAGGCTGAGCGGGGAAATGGCGGAGGGAAAGCGGTCGGAAAAGTGTCGAGTGGCAAGGAGCAGACATGGCGGCGAAGGCAGCAACACTTTTTGCACTTTTAGTCGAAAGTTTTGATTTCGTGTTACATGTGTCAGAATTTTAATGATGCTGATAAGAGTTGCCGTTGCCCCCAGACCCCACGCACACCCCAAATTGCTTATTATGTGCCTTAGTGTGTGTGCAAGTGGGTGCCCAAGATGGCGAGTTCGTGTGCGGATCTGCGCCAAGGTGTTGTTATCCCTCGCCCCTCCCATGCCGGGGTGAACTATTTAATTATAAGCCCACTAAGCCGAAACTAAAATTGTAAGCTCCTTTGAGTTTCGGGCCTAAAGAGAATCCAATTTGGGGAAGCGGGCCCCGGGTTGGCTAACACTTTTCCCCCTTGCCAAGTAATCCCATTTTCCACCAGCCAGATAAGGCAATAAGCATAACGAGAGTCCCTGGGCTTTGTTCCTGTTTTGTTCTCGGGCTTTGCATGCAAATCGCCAACTTCATGACGCAAATAAAACGCGAAATTTTAGAGTGAATAAACAAGGAATAATGATCAGGATAATTACACTCAGGCCAGGACGATTTTCAAACAGCAAAGTGCCATAATTTAGCATTTAATTTCGGCGTGCCGGAGCGTGCACTATTCTGGGGTTCACGTCGTTCAATTCATTGCACAGGAAGAAACAAATTTGGGCTCAAATCAGAGATAGAGACTTCAGATGGCAACTAAATTCAAGACAATAGGTTTAGAAACATAATTAATTGAAAAAGGAATCAAATTTTAAATTAGGTAAACTTTCAACGTTTTTCCTTTGAGTGTAATGTCTCGAACAAGGATCGGCCAAAGGACTTTACCAGCTGGTGGCGACGTCAGCTGCTCCGGCAGCTCAAACACTCGCCAAAGGGCCAACTGAACAAAGCCACTTGAGGTGCGCTCGAGCACTTTAACGGCTTCATGTCAACACACACCTGCCCCCAGCCACACACCACGAACGCAGGTGGGCCAGTGGGGCTGTGTGTGTGTGTGGGTGTGTAGATGGGTGGTTGCGTTTAGGGCTGTTTTAACACCTTGCGACGCGGGCCGGTGAAGAGGGGAATGGAAATGGAAACGGGACGCCGCTTAGCGTTGCTGTTTAAAATGTTAATGAGCTTTTGGGTGCTTCAGGAGGATTGGGGTGGCTTTGGGCTGCTCAGGCGGTTGGCTGGGAGGCTGGCTGGCCGAGGGCCTTCCCCCTCTCGACCGGATGTGGTGCCGGCAGCTTCCGGTTTGCTGAGTCTTAAGCGCCCGCTACGTGAGTGGTGTGCAAATAGTTTCAATTGCGGCTTCTGCACCGTTTGTTTTATTTATTTTTATTAAAACATAAAGACCTCGACGGCAAAGAATGACATTGACTCTGCCCACCTGGCGTTAAATTGCTTGGCAGGCGGCATTCATTAAAAACAAGATGTTTGGGCAAACAAAGAGTCCCCGACGGCACCCCACTTGCATTTCTTTTATCATCTGTAGGAGACAATGGCAATGGCAGTGACAATGGCCAAGAACACGGAATAAAACACAATAGACAAAAGCTACTGCTCAATAGTCGAAAAAGTTGAGGGGAATTCGCGATAAGGAGACAACTCTGCCCGTGGAGAAATTTGCAACAAACTGTGGAAAACTCGGGGAAAACTAATGAGAGCGACAAGTGAAAGACAATGGCGGTGAACAAAGAGGCGTTGGGAGTTCTTAAAGCCTTAAAGACCCCTCGCTCGCATCACGCATACGCCCCGTGCACCACGAATGCTCGATGCTCGCTAGCAACATAAATAAATTTCAATGCTTTGCAAATGATAATAAATGTAAAATAAACGCAAAATTCTACGAACAGAGGCAGTGGCACTGGCACTGCCATCGTGCAGCAGTGGAAGGCAGCAGCATACCGAAATTAAGAACAAAGTTTTGCACAAGAAGTCAAAACAATAACAAGGACAAACATTTTGTGTGGCCCGGGCAAGCGAGGGAAGCTTTAATAGATTGGACCGCCGTATTTTTGTGTAACTTAACTGGAATTATTTTATTTATATACGAATTTTATTTATTTATTTAATATTTAAGAGATCTCGTCGTCTGCCCGCTCTACCTTTATTTCTTTTCCGTCGCTCTGCTTAACATTTTCATCTAAACTCCTCTTTTGACTCAACCTCAGCAACTCAACACACTCCATAAATAAAAATTATTTGCTTTTTAGTTGCATATTATAATAATAAATATGCCACCAACGAAACTATAAATATTTCAAAGAGTTCCAGAGAGTTTATAAATACCCCTATCTGTGTTTAATCAGTGACCATTAAATAAGCACACACACGACCATTCTAATTCTGGGAAGCAACTAAAACATTGGGCCAAGCCAAGTCAAACAATCGAGCGGAGAATCGGAAATAAGTGGCAGAGAATGCCGTGTCGAACGGAAACTTTTCGAATCAACCCACTTGAAGGAGCCTGGGCTACGCTTTGTGCTTTTTGCACATGATTTTTACCATTGCCAGTTGTGATAATGTTTATTTTATCGGCCACGACACATTCTGCTGCACTCTTGGCAGCACTTAGCACAGAGACCAGACCGGGGTCAGAAGAACAGAGAATGAGGAGCAGTTTTTCGTGCAGTTTGTCCATTAAAAGTTAATATCACTTTGCGAAAGTCCCCGTCCCAGTCCCCTGCCGTCTTCGAACTGAACTTTAACTGGAACGGAGGCCGAGAATGCAACTTTCAGTTTCAGTTTCGGTTGCTGCCTCGGTTTGCTTGGGGTTCGAGTTCGAGTTTTGGGTCCGTAACTTTCTGCCAGCGACAATCAACGATTTTCATAGTCAGTTGCACATGTAAAGCCAACAGACACTTGCAGAGGCCCACTCTGCCAGCTAATTTTTCGCCGAGTACAGTGCGCACCCCCTAAACACTTACTCCGCAGCTTGGGGACATCCATTTCCCATTTACGACCATGGACGCTGACATTTATAGCGTTATTCCAGCGCCGCCTTATAATTCTCATAATCTTAATGTCCCTGCCAAAAAGTATGGTACACGCAAGAAAAAGTTGAGTTCTTTCATTGATAATATAAGAGAAATAAATAGAGAGAGGTAAAATTGTGTAAATATTTATAGCATTAAACTTATGTTTATTCTTTCCAAATGTAAGTATTTTATGAAGAGTCCTTCATGCTTTTCTCTGAGTGTTCTCCTTGGCCAGTAACCTCTGCCGCTGTCCAGTGAAAGGAAGCCGCCTGAATGTGAAGCTCACCGTTCGCCAAGTGAATGATGATAAAGCGCTTAATGCCTTTATTGCGAACGATTGTGCCGTAGGAAATCCGTTATAATCCACAGCAAGTGACAGTAAACGAGTTGGCCAAAAGCGGAGGCTCAGGAGCAGGAGGGTCAATTGCCGAATGGGAAACTATCTCGTTGTCTTAAGCCCCAGAAGGTGCCCCAAAGGGCCCGCCCTAAAGTCAGCTTCTGTCTCCCATTTGGAGGGGTAAAAACTTCCTCGTAAGCCGAAAGACTTGAACCGGATTTCTCTCATATTTTGCATCAACATTTTAACATTTAATTATGGATACACACAAACACCCACACACTTTAAACTGCTTTAAGACGGAACCTGTCTCCGGTTATTTGTCTATCACTCTGTGGCACGTTTCTCCATTTGGCTTAGCACGTTTTAGCCACAGCCATCGGGCCCACTAGGCTATTTTCCCGCTGCCCGGATTCCAGTTCCTTTTCCCGATTGCCGCTCCGTTCGGTCGACAGGTCCATGACTTTATTAGTTCACGCATAATGACAAAAATGGGTCGGCACGTAATGCGTGTACTTTGCTTATTTTGCCTTTGCTGCCAGGATTTGTATGCCCCATGGTCATAAAACGGGTGCCGAACTCAAAGGGACTCTCAGACAGACGTCTGAGCTCACAATGCAAACCGAAATGTTAGGTTGTCTCTTAATTTTTAACAGACTTAAAGTATTCTGGGTTATTTAAGGGGCTACTTTTCGGCTTGAGGGAAAGTTTCTAATGATTTCTCAATAATTATAAATGCTTAAGACTGAAATATATAGCTCGTTTTAGTTATTTCTGGTACTCTTGTATTAAAGTTTTCGAAATTGCTATGCTCTAATAAATATCTTTAAACTTTTGCTTTTAAATGGAAACCCGTTTTTCGGTCCACAAGTTCATTTCCTCCTGCGAATGGCACTCCCTTCGCCAGCTGAAATGCACTGCCTGGGGTTCAGGTCCTGTCACTCTGCCGAACGGTTCCATTTTTTATGCTTTATAATGTGATATCATGATTTATTGCACATTAAAGTTGCAGCCACTCCCACAGAGTGCTTTTTCCAACCCCAACGCCCCACCACTGCGTCCTCATTTTCCCATTTTCTGCACGCCCCCTTTCGATGAACACGGACAATGCAATGGATATGATATTGCCACTGCCATCGTCCTTTTGTTGGAATCAATGTGATGCGTTGCGTGGCATACATCAAAGTACTGAGCAGGGGGGGGAAGCCGGGAAAGGGGAAGAGAAGAGGGTGGGAAAATGGGGAGATCCTCGGCTTACCCACTGATATGTTGTTTACGTATGCGTGACGCATCGTGCGGCCGCTAAGCTGCAAATCTCTTTAAGATGATACTTTGCAACATTTACAAATGTTTTACTGCCCCCCAA
>VNJV01010537.1:0-39553 GCA_008042635.1 Drosophila nikananu
ACAGGGGTGCCACAGAAACCACTTCCGCTGCAAAAACCCTGAAAAACGATTCCGCGGTGCCACAGCACTTCCACCGAAATAGGTTTTGTGGATTTGAAAACACAAAACGTGACGTCATTTTCGATGCTGCCAGATCGATAGATTCGACATTTCGAAGTCGGGTTCAGTGATGCCAACTAATTGTAATCAGATCAAATTTTATTTATTTTCGCGCCAACTTTTTAAATTTTTTTCTTTAATAAGAGTAAAACAAATCTAAATGAATTAGCAAAATTGGTTACATAACATTGTTTAAAGAATAAAAGAACCCAAAACCCAGCATTTTACACTAGTTTGATTAAAATATTTGCTAATCAAATACATTCGTGAGGTTATCTGGGAATATGGCAGCCCTGCCAGCCAATATCGAATGGTTTGTGAAAAAACTAAAAACACCTAACTTTTTCGATGTTCTGTGGCACCGAGGAATTGATTTAGCGGAAATGCCTTTTTGTGGAAATGAAAACACCGGTGGTTTCTGTGGCACCCCTGATAAAGTGCGCGGTGACAGCTATCGCCATGCAACCCGGCGCTTCTACTCTCAGCTAGTGATGCGTGCGCAGATTGTCACTTTCGTGAGGCAGTCACGCAGCCAATACGATTATTGTTTCGTATGTTTGTTTAAAAAATAAGAAATTTGACTATTTTATAACCTAGTATTCCTATTCTTATATACATATATTATATTATATATATTATATATTAATGTACTTAACATTTAAATGTTGTTACTAAGTCTTAAATGAAAATAAAAACGACTTATTCACACCTCAAACTAATTTTACTTACTGAAATATATATTTAAACCCGACTAAGTCTAGAAAATAAACCAACAAAATATTTTAGAGCAAAAGTCAAAGTTGCGCCGTGTTTTTCCACGCATGTCGTGCTCGTGCGCCTTAAGTGCCTCACGCGCCCGTCCCTAGACAGAACCAACCCCGAATCCGAAGAAGAAAAAAACAAGAAAATAATACACAATTGGCGACGGTGCAGCAGGTTCGCAGCGTGTTCTGATCCCTGGCTAATCCTCCGGGAGTTATGGCCGGCGACATGTCCATCGGCTGTGCGGCACTAAAGCGTTCCAGCAAGCTGAGGTCCTGCACCAGCGCCGCCGACACGGATTCGATGCACAAGGAGAACGGTAACCTTGTGAAAACGCCTCCAGTTCCGCCCCAGAACATGCGGGGCGGCCTGCGAGTCTACAAGATCGTCATCCTGGGCGACGGAGGCGTGGGCAAGTCAGGTGAGTGTTCCGGAATGCCAAATGGCGAGTCCACGGGAAAAGTGCGTAAGGTCGCGCAGGTCGGCGACTGTGGGAGTTATCACTGCGCACTTTGATTGTGGCTGCGAAAAATCAATAAATTATCTCAATTTCTTTTACGCTTTGTTTTGGCCCGCCACCACTCGCCGCCCACCGCCCAACATCGCCTCCGAAAACGACGACCTTCGCTCGGCAAACCCGAACAGCTGTGACCCTGCAGTTCGTGAGCCACAGTTTCCTGGACTACCACGACCCGACAATTGGTGAGTGAGGACTTGCCGCCGCCTGCGAAAGTGCCCCCTCTAATTGTGTGTGCCGCCGCCGGCTTTCCCTTTCACTCTCCCCACAGAGGACTCCTACCAGCAACAGGCGGTCATCGACAACGAGGCCGCTCTGCTCGATATCCTTGATACCGCCGGCCAGGTAGAGTTCACGGCCATGCGGGACCAATACATGCGCTGTGGTGAAGGTTTCATTATCTGCTACTCGGTCACCGACCGCCACAGCTTCCAGGAGGCATCCGAGTACCGAAAGCTTATCACACGGGTGCGTCTCTCGGAGGACATTCCACTGGTACTGATCGCCAACAAGGTGGACCTGGAGTCGCAGCGCCGTGTGACCACCGAGGAGGGCAAGAATTTGGCCAACCAATTCGGTTGTCCCTTCTTCGAGACGTCGGCCGCACTGCGTCACTACATCGACGAAGCGTTCTACACGCTGGTCCGTGAGATCCGGCGCAAGGAGATGCAGAAGGCGCTGGGCACGGACTCCAGCTCGGAGAAGATTCATACGCGGCATCGCAGCCGCTGGTGGCGTATCCGCTCCATCTTTGCTCTGGTGTTCCGTCGCCGTCGAAACCTCAACTAGGCCAAGGTGTCCAGATTTCATGTTGAACGAGTGCAATATTACTTTTTTTTTTTGCTCGCTGTATCTAAAGATACACGACCTACAAGAATTTACCGAACCGAACCGATCGAGGAGGAGCACAACTGTAATTGTTATGGCCACCGGTGGCGGCGGTCAATCAGTGGTTTATTTATTATTTGTTACAACTATTTAACGTACTTGTTGTTGGACAGGATAGACAGTAGTGGCGAGGCGGCAGAGCAGCGATAGAGTATATCAATATGTTTAAGCACCGATCCAAAAAGATACATATTTACCAATGCACGTACATATGTTTATGTAGTAAATATTACTAACGTTGATTCCTAAACGAGAGCGAACGACAGGAGACATGGCAATTGGCGGAAGCTCAAATGAATTTAGTTTAAAACTCAGCTAAAATCGCATGACTAACAGAAGAAAGTGTATACCAAATAAGTCAGGGTGTTTACAACTTTTTATTTACATTTTTACAACTATTATTAATCATCATCGGAAGACCCATCCACATCCATACACGCCAATTGCCACGGGTGCAGAGCGAAGAGTTCGCATGGAGGGATGATTTTTAAACTTATGTATGTACGTATTTACCCTGAAGACACATACGCGACGCACATGACATACGATGAGACACAAGCAACACATTTAACTAATCGAATAAATGTTGAATTTAATGTATACTAATATTATAAATCGATCGATCGACCTAAGTATGTATGTAAAAACATTTCAGATAAACGAAAGTAGAAGTTTGTTCAGATCCCAAATTGATAATTTGTAAGCCAACGACAGTCGATGCATTTGTTGTTTAAGTTTGAGAAATGTTTATTGTTTATATTGTTAAGGACACGTGTTACGCCTAAGTTTATTTATTATTAGTTTAACCAATCTGTTAATTACTTTTTACACACAAACCAACAAGCAAAGCAGAGCCACAACACGCATCACGTTCTCTAAGCATTCACCATGAGTTCCTCTCATCAATGTTAACTGCATCACCACGAAACGAAGTACTAAGCACGGCTTTAATTACCTTGTTTGTTACACGATCCCTGAAACAGTTGTTGGACCTGCTAGACGGCGACTCTACCATAATTACTAGTAATTCATTGTTATTGCAAATCCTTTCATGCAACAGTTCAAACCAACCGATCGACTAACGAAAACAACTATTCGAGAAACAAGTAATCAAATGCGGGTAGAAGTTAATACGGAAGGAAAGCTAACGCTATTATAATATTTACAGTTTAAGCGAAAAGTCTTGGGAACCATATGTAAATGTTCAAGGCATTCTGTCGCGTCCATGTCGTTTTGAAAACGACTGACTTGCTCGGGAGCGATGCCAATAATAATAATAATGGATTGTAATACCTAATCGAAAAACGAAAGAAAGAAACCAAATCAACATTTTGATTCATAATGTTATGTACATTTTAAATGTAAAAAAAAACGAAATGGAATACTAAAGCACAAAATAAACAAAAACAATCCCCTCAATAAAGATTTTTTTGGAACCCCCGTTAAGGAGTGCTTGTTTATTGTATGGGAGGGGTTATATTTCGTGGGTTGCCCGGTTCGTCCGCATCTAATGAGCAAAGAATGGCTTCGGAATGCGTCTTCGGATCGCTTTTGGATGATGTTCTTTATGACGATCTCTCCTTATAGAGGCAAGTAGGTGTAAATTCCTTAATCATATCATCCTTTGGGTTTTATTCGCACGTTCCCCGAACCAAGTAAAACATTATAGTTAAACCAAGAGTAGATCAAATGTACTGTTTATTCATAAGTATAATATAGTTTGGTTGTATCTGATGCATCTTCCGAGTTTTTCAACTTCTGTGTGAGAATTACACGATTGACGACGGTACAAAATACAAAAAAGAGACATACACACATTCATATGTACTGTATAGTATAATTATATGTATATTCGTATTTTATAAAATCATAAAATACTCATCATATAGTTTGGTTGTTTGTTTGTTTTGTAGTATCTTTTTTTATGTTTTCCACTCGTTTTAATGCAAAGTACAAATATTAAAAACTCGCTTAATGCGCTCGAAATAGTTTCACTTCATCAAAAATGTTTTCCCTTCTATAGCATCTCTCCCACGCGAAAACTGAATGCATCTCATTTGTGGCTTACGTTTAGTTTAAATAAACATTTATCGTTTTGTTTTTGTTTTGTGTTTAGTTCGGTTCTTGTAATGTAGTTTCTTTCACTTGCATCGACTATTGGCGGCCTGGTCTCTGATAGATTTAAAGGGAATATAACTTTCGTCCTCAACTTGATCCTTATTCCTCGCTCCTTAATGTCGCCTTAGCTCGCTTGTACCCACTAGGGGCCAACGACTGTTTCTGATTCCACCGATTCACTTCACCTGCCTCACCCTCACACGCGCACACAATCTGATCCTGCCACAGCCACTGGCCGGCTACACTTGACAACAAAGAAAAACAATCACGTAACTTACATTGAGTAGGAGGCGTAGGAGGGTTGGACAGAAACGGACACAACTTGAATATGTTTACATATATCGATATATATTTGCTTGCAGTGGCTGACTGATCGATCTGCTCTCTGCCCTAGGGTTACAAATAATAATGCCATAGTTATTACTGTTGTTTACTTCGGTTTATAACTACACTAGACTGTATATAAAATCAAATCCGCATTTGACATTCTCCTGGGGTCTCATTCTACCGCACTGCTCCCTCCACCACCGACCGATCTTGAGTGGCTTTTGTTCTTTTTCTGCTACCGCGTCTGCTTTTGCTGTTCCTCTAGCGCTCGCTCTTTTTGTTGCTTGTTGGGTGGTGCAGCTTCATGTATCCGATGTTGTTGAGTGGTTCTTCAGCTCGTTATTGTTGTAAAAGGTGTTTTCGTGTGTGTGAGTGTGTGTATGTTGTTGTTGTTGTTTTGCTGTGTGTGTGGTAAAGATTTTCATGTTGTTGATTTGCTCTTTTAGAGCAAAAGGCATCTGGTCTTCTTCCTCTTTTTGACTTGCAGCGCGGCCCTAGTTGCCGTCTCAAAAACATCTCGCACACCCTCCTTGGACTTGGCCGAGCACTCCAAATAGGCAAAGGCATTAATCTTCTCGGCCATGGCCCGACCCTCCTGCGGCTTCACCGGCTCCTGCTTCATCTTTGCGAGATCCTGTGAGAAAAAACAAGAGAACATTTGATTAGTATACTGTTTTCTAGTGTGGGCCATCGGTGCGTATACTTACCCGAATTGTGTTGGGATCATTTCGCAAATCTTTCTTATTTCCTACCAAAATGATTGGAACATTTGGACAAAAGTGCTTGACCTGCAAGGGATAAAAATGTATTAGTTAACTTTTATAATAGAGTTTGGTAAAATATCTTTTAGAAAGCATCTATCAGATACAAAAATTACATCGCAATTAATTTTTGAAAAGCTTTAATATGTTGTCTTGCAGATATGGTATTTTCTCATAAGCTATCGTTTCTACGATATAAAAAATGAACCTAGGTCGTTCCTATATTTTTGTTGGGTACAAGAATGCCTTGTCAAATAGAGACGCAAATGAAAACTCATACATGTGTGTAATTGAGATACGGAGCAAGTGAATCATAGTTATACTTATATTCCCTTTAAGTGGAAGTGTTTGCTTTAGAAGTGGATATAGTTGTAACCCGATTAAACGTTCTCCTTCCTTTTTGTTGTTCTAGGTAAGAACACTTACCTCTGGGGTCCATTTCTCAGGAATATTTTCTAGCGAATCGGGTGAATCCACTGAGAAACACATCAGTATGACGTCAGTGTCGGGATAACTCAGGGGTCGTAGTCTGTCGTAGTCCTCCTGCCCGGCCGTATCCCACAGGGCCAGCTCCACCTGAGAATTGAAATTTGGAGATAGTGATTGGTATTTTAGGTTTATATTAATATTGCTTGCATAGGTGTTCGGGCTGTCATCATATTGCACTTGGTAATGATTGTTAGGGGGAGGAACTGGAGACGAGACACAACTTCGAGTTGCAGATAGCGAGAGCTTGCTGGAGAATGGAAGAGTAAGCAAGGAACTTGGCGGAAATGCCAAGCGAATTAATCACATCGAAGCGAGGCGAAGCCAAGTAGAATGACGTGAACGAGAGTCAGGCAGCCAGCATATGTATGTAAACGCTATCCAAACAGAAACACAAGCAGACACAGGCACAGCCACAGAAACCCCGCCATATTGCGCAGCAAAGGCAAACAGTGTTTATTTCAAAAAAGCGCCTGCAAAATATTGGGAATCGGAATCGAACATATAGCCAAATCATGACTTAATGCCCTCGGAAATCGCGCACACAAAACGCTGCTCATTACATTTAGTAGTCCGAGAGAGAGGGTCGGAGAGTAGTGGGAGACCTGGAGAGAGTACAGGTAGAGAGAGCGAGCGATCAAGCGGGGGGCGGCGCAACGCACAAAACTGTATGTGCGCAACGGACTTGTATAAGACAAATACAAAATAAAAAGAAAAGAAAACGAGCGGAAGGAAGGGAGCCCTGCTAGCATGGTATTGGTGCTGCCAACTCTCTGTTTGCCATCCGTGAGTGTGTTCCAGAGTGTCTGTGCGGTAGTGTGACTGTTGGGGAAATGTGGCCAAGTGTGACTTAATCACTGCTATCAAAAGTTGTGCTGGGGATTCTTCCAAAAACTACCCGAAAAATTGCACTCTTCCAAGATCATGGAAAAGCATTTCGACTACTCGTCTGCTCCTCCTCCCCTTCTGTGCGTGTCTGTGTGTTTATGGAATCGTTCGATATTGACTCACAGCAAAGTTTATTATTTTTTTTTTTAATTTTACAAGGAGGGGTTGTAGGTGTGGGTGTGGGGGTGAAGTTGTGGGTGGCACAAACAAGAGAACAATAAAAACACACACAGACAGAGAAAGAGGCAACAGACGGGCAAAGAGAGAGAGTGTAAGGAGGATACGCGCACTTGAATTCGTCTGAATTGAATGCATAAATTATAAAACGAGATCATCTGATTATCTCCTCCACTCGGGCGGGGTTATCACGGGGGGCTGGCTGGGGCGGGGGTTGTCTCATAAGGGAGGGGATTTTAAAACTTACCTGTTTGCCGTCCACCTCGATGTCGGCCACATAGTTCTCAAACACGGTGGGCACATAGACCTCGGGGAACTGATCTTTGCTGAAGACAATCAGAAGGCAAGTTTTACCGCAGGCACCGTCGCCGACAATTACCAATTTCTTGCGAATCGTCGTCATTGGAAGTTCTGCAAAGCAAAGGGAAAGGCACATTGGTGGGGGATGCAAATAATGCAACGAACTGCTGTTGCTACTGTTGCCGCTGCTGCACCGCTCGCTTATTCTTTTTAATTTATTCGCGAAAACTGCGAGCTGTTCGAAATTATCGAAATGAAAAAGCCACACACAGGCAAGGCACACGCAAACACCAACAACGACCGACAAACACACACACACGGGCGCTCTTTCTCTCTCGCGGTAGCCCTCTCCCGCTCGCACACACACTTAGTCATACTCGCGGCTGGACGGGACGACGGCGATCTAATAGTCGAAAAGTGTGGGGTTCTTTCTTTTCTTTCTAGCCCATTGTTCATTGTCCGTTTTCGCCGCATTTATATGCTGTTTTTCCCCGTTTTCTGCTTTGCGCCTTTCGTTTTTCGCGGCTCGCCTTTCGCATTTTTCCTGGGGGCTCCAGTCGCGTCATAGGGCCGAAAAAATCAACTCCTCTCCTCGTCCCGCTCGCTTTATTCCATTCCAAAAACATCATCATCCACTCGCGCTCCGCTGTCCGTGTCCGCCGACGTCGCTGTGTGCGTGTGGCTAGGCGTGCGTGTGTGCGTGTCTGTGTGGAATTTTTTCACTGCTTTTCAGCCACTTACAATTTATGGTGATTTCACAACACTCAGCACGAATTCAACACTTAATTTGCTTACAAAATGGCACACACTTGTTGATTCTTATGCGTCTACCGTTTAGCTATATCGTATAAAAGTTAATGCAATTACAAAAATTCGAATTGAACTCGACGATTTTTTCCCATGCAAAATGACGATGAACAATGTTCATCCGTTTCGTTTCTTGGTAGCGCGATGAACCTTCGATGACCAACCAACGCCTTCAAGCGCAGGGCTGTATTTTAGCGGCTATCGGTGGCAACTCTGTTGTGGTGTTACCCTTGCATGTGGCTGGTCCCACTTGAGCGCTGCTTCTTCTTCCAATGGCGGTCGGGGTGCTAAACTCAAAGATTAGGGATATCATAGTGGTAATTTGAAAATACTAACTAGATTCCTAAGGCCAATATAATTTAAAACCTTTTTAATGCCATAATTTAATAATTTTTATTTTTTAAATATAATCGGGTTTGCTGCGCTATTCCGATAGTCTAAACAAGTTGTAATCGACCTATCGGTATTGTTTCTGCTTCCTCTTCCACCAGCGGTCGCATGGCCGGGCAAGTTTTGCTTTAATTTCGAAATATGACAGTAAATAAACTAAAGTCGCACATGCTGAAAGAAATGCAGCTTAGTTTCCGGCTTACCGAAGAACGCGAGATGGCATCCGGCCAGAAGAAGCCGGGAAAACCAGTTTGGCAACCTGTGGCTTCAAAAAAGAAGGCGGCTACAACATTTCCCAGTGCTCCCCCAGAAATTTCGAAACTCAAAAAGCGTAAAATGGATGTGGAATCTCCCCAAAATTCCAAGGCAGAAAAACAGAACTTGGAATCTTTCCAGAAACCAAAGAAAGCAAAGTCGAAATCTAATAAAACCGCTACTCAAAAGAGACCTGTCCCGTACGAAGATACCACGACTGAGACTTCTTCGTCCAAAAAGAAGGCAAAGAGGGAATTAATTTCTCCTGTGGATAATGTTAAACCGAAGTCTTATTTAGCTAAGCAAGGAAAATCCCAAGAGAAGATCAAGAAGAAGGGAGAGGATTTACCGGTTAATACAAAACCAGAGCACTCAGGGAAACCCACGGATTCTGGATTTATGGTACCTAAAAAAGCCCCTAAAAAACCAGCTATAAAAGTTTCTAAGAATAAAAGTAAGATATACTAAATTCCTTGGTAGAGTCAAGTTTTATATTAATAGATTTTTTTCTTTCAGAAAAGACACATGCTGAATTTAAACATCAAATATTAAATAATAATAAAAGATCAAACGGAAAAGTTGTGGCAGAAAAACTTGAGAAAGTCAATGGTTCCAAAGCACAGTATCTACCTGTTCCTAAAATAAATGGTATTGTATATCTTATAATCCGAACTTAATTTAACCAATATTTATATGAAAAGGCTTTGTAGGTCTAACAAGTGATGAGCTATTAAGTGAAGATGTCGAGGATTTCGAGTTGGAGGCTGAAGAGGAATATAAAGAAGATTTTGAGGGCAATTTATATGACGAACAAAGCAGTGAGAACCACTATAGCAGCCTTTAATTGATTATTTATTAAGACTACTTTTTCCCCAGCAGGTTCCGAAAATATCAACGGCATCAATAACTTCTTGAGAAAGTGTAAGGTTATTTCGGTGCCCAGAAAATATAAGGCCATGGAGATGTCCTTTCCGGCATTCGTTAAAAAACCTAAAGAAACTAAATTGCACATCTTCGAAGGCGATTGCCAAGCATCTGTCCGGAAAATTGAGGTTTTCGGGTCCCTGGCCGAAATGGACAACGACGATACGGATGATGAGTACATCCCTCGAAACAGCGAAGACTTGGAATCGGAAGATTTTGACAGTGAAGATACTGATACCGAGGATTTTGACAGCGAAGATTTTGAGAGTGGAGACACTGATGACTTTGACGAGGAAGACAGTGATGATTCTGACAGCGATGATATCGGCAGTAGTTTTTTTGATAGCGACGACTTAGACTCCACCTATGAACCACCTATTATTGACGGATTCTTTGATGATACACCGCCGCATTTGCAGAAAGAACCTCTGATTATTGAAGAAATCTTCGATGAGCACCTTGAGGCACATAACCAAAAGGCACTGGTTAACTATGAGCCAAGGGAGAATGCGATGGGGAAAGAGGAGATTGCAGAAGAGACCATTATGGCAGAGGAAACCCAAGTCGAAGAGGCCGAAGTCACGGTAGAAGCTGAAGTCAAAAACATGGAATTCCATACAGACACTTCTTTTACAGAACCGATTCAAGTTTCCCAACCAAATGAGACACCCTTCTATAGAAACCTGCAAATCAATCCTACCGAGCTTAGCGTCTTCGAGAATAGTCTTAAGAGCAACTACGTTATAGCCGTAATTAAGGAAAACATAGAGCTCTACGGAACATTGGTGCTAACTCTGCTGAGTGGCCAAATCGTGGTGAATGGCCACAGACCTCGCAAACAGGAACCACTAACCATTTATTCACTAAAAGGTCTTCCTTGGGTGTCCGTTTCGCCGACCAAAACAAAAAAACCCGTCAAAGATGAGGTGAATTGGAAGGAATTGAATGAGAATTTTACCCGGGCACAGCTGGACAGGATTCAGGGTAGCTTCCAGAGCCACACAGATGCCATTGTGCTGCTGCAGCGAAATGCAGGCGCCCAGCGTCTCTTAGAGACCTTTGGTAAACACATGGCGCAGAATGTGTTTCCACTTCTAAACAACTCCAATAGGCCGTACCATCAGAGTGAATCCCTGCTTCAGTGCCTCATCCAAAATTCCGATCTTAGTCGCACGCTGATAGTGCCGCAGGTTTGGAACAAGTTAAAGATACAGGCCAAAAGTCGAATATTGATAGCCGGTGGAAAGGGTGTTGGAAAATCAAGTTTGCTGCGTTACCTCATTAATCGGAATCTGGGTCAGCTTCCGTCTTTCTTGCTCATTGATTTGGACATTGGACAGCCCGAGATCTTTGTTCCCCAGACTGTGTCGTGTACTCTCATCGATGAACCGCTCCTGGGACCGGGATTTCTGCTGAATAAGCAACCGGATTACGCCTTCGTCGTCGGCCATACCAACATAGTCATGTGCGCAGAACAGTATGCCAGAGCTGCCATTCTGTTGATCCACCTTGTTCAGAATGATCGCAAATACGCAAATATCCCGTGGCTGATCAACACAATGGGTTACAACAAGGGCTTTGGAACTGAACTGATGGCCCTGCTAGTGGACCGTATCCGACCCACGGACTTGATTCAGATTGCCAGTCCAATACCAATCAACAACTTTGATTCACCGCTCGAGTGGAGCAGTCTCTTGAAGTGCAAACCTATTATTTATACGTCAGACGAGTTTCGGGTTAATGAAATTCCAAAATACACGCTCCACAAGCTGATGAGTGCTGTGCCGCCCAAGGAGCGGGGAACATGGAGCCTGAGTGCCAAGGATATGCGGTATTCCAACCTTTTGGCACGCCTCAGTTCAAGTCTAACGGGAAATGCCAAATCCTTGGCAGATTGTCAGACCCTCAAAGTGCCTTTAAACGCAGTAAAGGTTCAGCATCCAACCAGCGAAGATTACACGCGCGATGAGCTGATCCAGGGCATGGAGGCCAATGTGGTCTATCTGTGTCACAAAGAAGCTAATGGCTTGCCTCTATGTTTGGGAATAGGTGAGCTTTTATCCAAAGATCTTTGTGCATTTTTAATTTATTTCCTCCGGTATTTCCTTTCAGGAGTTGTCCGCGCCATTGACTACGAACGACAGAATCTGTTCCTCATCCCAGCAATGCCCCTGCAGCGTATGTCCCTTGTGAACACTCTCATACTCGCCGGCGAACTCACCCTGCCACAGGGGTACTTCCGTGATCAGGGTCAAGAAGTTTCCACCAGTGTACCCTTCGTATTCATCCTGGACGATTCCAAGTCCTCGAAGAGCATACAGCAGATCTATCATCGGGCGCCGGCCTTTCTGGGAGTGCCAGCTAGTCAGAGGAACGAAAACTAAGCCGGAGTAGATAAATTACATTATTACATAGTTACACATTGTTTTGTAAATAAAAGAAGGTTTATTAAATCAAAAAGAGGCTAGTGTGACAGGTCGTGGCGGCCCTTCAGTATCCTGCGCATCAGCACGCGCCGTCCCTCGGGCGTGGACATCCTGGTATCCCAGCCGTGGACGTTGATTCGCTTTACTTCCTTGGGTTTCGGGAAATGGCAGCGAACTTTCGGCTTTAGCAGCGCCCGGTTGAAGGCGTGCTTCTCCCGCACAAGGAGTGTTTGAGCTGTGTTGGCCACCGCCAGACAGGTCCTGAGATCGGATGTATTGCCGGTTATTCATACATAAAATCCTTGTTTATCCTCGATTTATTTACCTTTGAATCAATCCTTGCAGCATGTTAAGTAATTTCCAACAGTGTGACCAAATCTTTCACTTAAAAAACAGAAGAGTTTAAAAGCTGGAAATATGTGAGTTCGAAAATTCGAACTAGTGATGAGCTCTAGTACAAGTGAAGCCGAAATTAAAAAATATATAAAAATGTGTGATTATGAAAGTTTTTATTCTGTATTGCGTAATGTTGAGCAAGAAATGCGTAGAAGTTCAAAGGAAATAGACTATATTTTAATTACAAAAATTAATCTCGAAACAATTTCACCCATCTCTGCACTTCGAAGCGCAAACAGCTGTGGCGGCCGAAGAGCGGTATATTTTCCGCAGTGGTATATTTCGTCGCCTTAGTCGCGGTCACACTCCCCTGCCAACAACAACCAACAACTCGCTGCGGTTTTTCGGCTGAGTTTGTTGTCTGCTCTGCAAAAGAAAAAGTGAAAAGCCAGCGAGGAATATGCTGCATGTGAGGCATCGCCAGTTGCATTTATAGTCCAAGCGTTGCAATCGGAAAAAGTCGCGGAGAGCTTGTGCAAAACGCAGGTGAATGTGACGAAAAAAAGTGCTGCAAGTGAAGAGAAACATTGCTGCAGCCAGAAGTTGTGCGTGAGAGTGTGAGTGAATGAGTAAGTGAGTGTCGCATCTCTGTCGCTCTCTCTGGACGCGATTTCCGTGGCCCAAAGAGATTTTCGCCCAAAGGAGATTCCCGAATCCGGAGCAACCGAAATAGCACAACGAGGTGAGTGCAAACTGCAACTGGCAACGGTCGCTGAAAAAAGCAACACCAATTAGCCCAGTCTGCCGCGGGACGAAACAAAAAACAAAAAAAGAGAAGAACGGCAACAAATATACAACAAGAAAATCGATTTTCCTTACAATTTTCTCCGCCTCACTGGGCTCCACAAATGGGGGAGCCGGCTGCGGCACCATAAAGTATACATAAATTGAATTTCGAAACACGGAAGCGAACGGAGGATGAGCAGGGAAAGGGGGCCATAGAACGGGAGGCTGCACACGGCTGTTGTTGTTCTTGTTTTTTGGTTTGCTGGTGCTGGATGCCGACAATGATGATGGAAGTACGTGCATATGTGTGTGGCAACAGCGCGAGGGAGACGGAAAAATCGAGGCTGGAAATCTGACCAGCAGGACTCCAGTTGTCATGGCCACCGCACTTAACAAATGATTTTAGCGGACACTTTTTCCGGGTGCGTCTGTTGGGCAGCTGCCAGTTTACCCTCGCTCCTTCTCTTCTCTCCACCTTTCTCCTCCATCTCCCTCTGCGGGCGGCTGACTTCATCTGTCTGCCCCTTTCAATCTTTCTCTTTCCCCCGTGTGAGTGTGTGTACTTTGATGACGGCACTCCGTTTCCGCCCGCACTGTGATTTTGGGTCTTAAATGCTACCAATACACCAGCACAGTGGAACCTGGAAGGGGAAGGATGAGACTCAATAAGAAGAACCGTTTCGTAACTGGATAATGCTTGCGATAATTTGATTTTATAAACTAGAAATAAATAAATAAGTAAATAATCCTTATTAGGAGTCAATACAATCTTCGAAATTATATTGTCCATAATCTTGTTCCACGCCTAGCGAGTGCTCACTGTGCTAAATCCCCGGCATTACCACTCAGTTTTTGGCACTCTTTTGCGGATGCTGCGTACGCAAAAAGGGGACGACGGCTGTTTTAAGAGTTCTAGTGTTTCCTTTTTCGCTTCCGCCTGCACCCCTAAATTATGTTTATGTGTGTGAGGGGGATGAGAGGTTTGTCTAGTGTGCGTGAGTGGCGTTTTCCGCGTGCGTGTCTTTGTGTATGTGAGTTTGGGGCACCAAAATTACTTTTACGAGCGTTTAGCATAGGTTGTCGCTTCCCCCCTGACCAACAGTTAGTTTTATTTTGATGCGTTTTTAATCAGATTGCGTCAATTTGTTGCTGGCCTAACGATGAGGGCGGTAGGTTGGTCGGGGTTGGGTTGGGGCAAGTTGTTATGTGCGGGAGTGAGCCAGCGCTGTTCCGGATTGCGTGTCAAGTGCAGAAAAGACCCTTTTCTTGCGCCCGCTGTTTCATTAATTAAAAAAAGAGATGTCTGTTTCTGTTTCGCATCTGGAAGTTGGTGGATCTGCTGCCTTCCAGTCCGTTGAACAGACACCCTATCTTATTTCTCTTCCCCGCACTTTAAGTCTGTAAAAAATTGAGTTCGTTCTCTTGTCTCTGCACAGTTTCCAGTAATCGACCAGTTTTGGGGTAGCCATTCCATTACCTAAGTGTTTCAGCTTCCACTGGAAAGATTGTATGATTTTGCAACTTGCATTATCGATAACTCTTATTTTTAAAGAGTGTAGGAGAATTTCCTTGCCCGTTTCTTTTCTTCGTTTTCGGTGGCTGTTCTTTTTGGCCTGTGCTTCTCCATGGCCCGTTAAAGTACAAAAATACTTGGGCCAGGCCAGGCCAGCCGGAATACGAGTATCTATCTATCTTGGCGGCAGCTGTCCAATTCCAACCCGCCGGCAATGGATCGTTGTTGTTGTTGTTTCTGCTGTCGTCTTCATCAACGCCTCGGTGTATGCGTGAGTGTGAGTCAGTGTGGTTAAGTGCGAGTGAGAGGTTTGAACTTTAAGGCATTGCGTTGTGTGTTTGTTTTTAGCATTTTCTCTTGTTGTTGTTTTTGTTCTTACTGTAAGCACACACAATTTTACGAAACATCGGCGACAGCAGGCAGAAATACACAGCACAGCAGACACAGGGCATCGTCATTATGCATGCAAGAGATCTTTGGAGCGCATTTGATCGCAACTCTTGGCAACTCCGCACATGGCTTCCAAAGGCAACAACAACAATAACAAAAGCAAATGCTGCAACTCCAACGCCACCGCCGCCATTTGGCCAACATGGCGGATGCCTGATGGCTGTCCCCCCACCAGTTTTTGTGCCCAGCCCTTCCTTGCACCCAAGTCTCCAAACGTCTTCCAGTCTACATGTCCGCGCGAGTATCAAGTATTATTACCAGACGTCGTTGGCCCCACGCAAAAATATTTTTGCTGTGACTCCACAAACTCGCTGCACTGCAAATAAAGTCAGGCCAAAATCGGGGATACCCTTGAGATCCTAAACATTAATTTGGTAAAACGGCCATTATTTGAATAAGTTGCTGGTCTTATGGGATCTTGTCCTTTGAATTTGGTATAATTGTTTTATTATAATAAAGATCTGATTTTTATCACTTTAAATATTAATTCACTAAAACCCAATGAACTAAGATAGTGGAGTATTGTTTCTACTTATGGAAGGGCACTTCAACATTTTCAAGTAAATCTTATTTGGTATTACAAGTTGTTTTATTACAAGTTTTATCGTTTTTAAAGTACGTAGACAAAGAGTCCCATAAATGCTTCCGCGAAAACCCACTTCTTAACATTATTTGGATACTTAGATTGTCAAAAGTGCTTTAGAGTTAATTGGCCTTGGAGAAGTAGATGCAAAGTATGTTACTTTAACAACTCCAAAAGCGTAAAACTATTAGTACAACCATTTTAACAAAATTGTAGTAATAAAAGTTTTTAAATAATTATGTATAAATGTAAAGACTTATTGTTTTTTCGCTGTGTGTTGCAGTATACTGGGTCGCGGAGCATTGCCCCGTACCACCGGCTTCTCCAAGCTCCCTTCCTACTCAGCTTGCTTTAAGTTCTGGGAACTTCTCCAGTTTCGCTGAACCGATAATTGCCAAGTGATTTCTAATCAAATTACATTAGAGCACAATTACTCTGACTTTATTCACATTTAGTTGTTATCCAATTTAGGCTTCGTTTTGTCATGGTTTGTTTGTCTTAATTGGAAATCGGATTGCAGCCCACTTCAATTATGCATATCACCAAATTGGTCTTCATCATCATCGTCGTCGTCATACCCTAATTACAACCAATTAAACTCTATGAATAACCGATATATATGGGCGCATCTGTGTCAGCGAGTGCAGCCGCCATGGCAACCCCCTTTTACTGTTTTATTTTTATTGTCCCCCAGTGCATCGTAGCTGGGATTTTGGATCGGCTTAACACCTTTTTTGGCGCTTTCCCAGCGCTTACCACGGGTGATTGGGCTCTTGGGCAATGTGCCGGAAATTGGGTTACACCTCAGCTACCTCGGTCTCGGACTACCTTCTTTTTATACCGGCTTATCTGATATGCATATCGTCCAACTGACTTAACCGTAACTGTTATCATATCTCCAATTTTTTTTTGAGGGACAGTAACACTATCTGGGAAAGCCATGCTAATGCTTGCCATGTGTCGCACTTTCCAGCTCATTCTTCGGCTCGTTATTATGTACACAGAAGAAACGTCTAAAGAAGACTGAAAAATAAAGTCATAAGATCGCAGAGACATGACATCACTAGGGCATTTCGAAATTGTAAACATTCGGGGGGCTTTATAAGTTATATTTTGGCACAAATAACTTGAAGATCAAGTAATACATTAAGTTAGATAAGCATTTCGGTGAATTGTATTTATTTTTAAACCTAAATAAGTACAATTTCTATAATAGTGTAACGAACTAGTAAATAAATCAGTATACATAAATCCTTTCATTAACGAGCTGATCCCAAATACTTTTCTTTGCCTATAAATCCAAAGAATCAACAAACAACTTTTGAAAAACGTTTTTTCAATTCGTTTTTCTTCTCTTTTGGTTTTCCCCCCACAGTTTTTGTTACAACTTTTGCTGAAGTCATTATAAAATTGTTTTTTTTTCTTGCTGTAGTGTTGGATTTTATTTTTGAAAGCCAGAATGCGACACGCCTTTCGTGACCAGCCCAAATATCCCATTGCAGCCCGGCCCAAAAAAAAAAAAAAACTCAGAGCTGATGCGTGGCGTTGATTGAGGAGAGCCGAGAGTCTTTTGGGCTATTTTTGGTAATTGCATGGCCTGCTTTCCACTGTATAGAGTTTTCCCCTTCCTTCCCCGCCCGATTTTCCAGTTTCCAGTTCACTGACTATGCGTGCAACAAAGTATATTTCAATAAGACTATTTCCAACGACAAGATATTGTGGGTCAAACGAGAGCATATGTACATAAAATTCGTACCCATAGAGCAGCGGCGGCAGCAGACTCCAGAGTGTGTGTATAACAATTTTTCAATCGGCCAGCATCGTAAACAAAATACAAGCGGCAAACAATCCATTAGTCCAGGGCGGGCTGGCCTGGCCATCCCATCCCCAAAGACTTCGTCGTCGTCGTCGTGGCCGTCGCCGTGGCTCCATCGTTTTCATCGTCGGAATTGTGCGCCCAGTGCGGCGAATCAAATTAATTAAAGCTGCCCCGAAAAGTGGGTTCCCTGTGGGGCGCACTGGGGCGGCGAGGATGAAGGAAGGGGTGGATGAACTGGTGGCGAAAGAAAGCACACGGAAGACGCTTGCAGAGACATGGAGCCGGCATATGGAACAATTGTGGTTTATTATTTCTGAAGAAAACCAACCGAATTAATATGTGAAAAAAAGGAAAACAACATTGAAAGCTAATTGAAGATGAAATACTCTTATTGTTCTTAGAGAGCAGCATCAAAAAAACAGTATAGAAAACGTAAGAGAAGCTGGCTTATGATTTGAGTCATCTGCGGTTCAACATACGAGTGATATGATCTATAAAAAGAGTTCCCAGAAAATGTAGAGACTGTCAGAGATTTATTTGTAATCTGACTTCATGATCAAACTGATTTATTCGATGGAATAGGAGTTTCTCAAAAAGTATTTATTAAACTGGGTAGTCAGGGTTTTGAATTACATTGAATAACTAATACTATATTATTCCACCTAATAAATGTACAATAGAAACATGTTTTCATCGACTTAGGGGCTCGGAAATAGACCTGTTCTTATCTCATCTTGATAGGGAATATTGCCCTAGGCCTCTTTGGTGGTTTCGATTCCAAAAGATCGTAAATAAAGTGAGTGGCAAACCGGCAAAACTGAATGTATCCACAAACATTTTGCATTCGTATCACGCCTCAGCTGCGGAGAGTTCTTGTTCGGCTTCAGTGCCAAAAAATAAATATATAAAAAAAGAAGTTTGGGTCGGCAAATATATATATACATATATCTGCATGCCAGTCTGGGTGCAGCGAAAATGAAAATAAATTTGTTTATGCGGTCGCTGCATTCTGCGATGAAAGAATTTCTTTGTTGCAACTGCCGCCGCTGCAGAATCAACATCTTTTGTGTCACGTAGTCGGGAAAACGGAAAACAGAAAGCGGAGGAGATGAAGCTGGAGCCACCTTGTGTGTATTTAACGGCCAGCGTTGCGTAGTGTGTGTGTGTTAACCAAGGCTAATTGAACTGAACCCCGAG
The DNA here is from genome assembly GCA_008042635.1 of Drosophila nikananu. Lineage (NCBI taxonomy): Eukaryota > Metazoa > Arthropoda > Insecta > Diptera > Drosophilidae > Drosophila > Drosophila nikananu. Next base: position 18,810 of record VNJV01010537.1, read on the forward strand.
CTGGGGGCAACCTCTGAGATAATTAATTGCCCGCGGGAAGAGGCAAAATGAGTGGCGGGCAGATAGGAGAAGGCACCGCAAAGTGCCGCCTCGAAAAGTAGGCCTCTCTCTAATCACATTAATACCCAACAGCAACGACTGGGTCTAAGAATGGGACTGCTTCAGGCCATATATAAAGGCGGCCCACTTGAAAAGCCCTGAATGCGTGGGCGAAGTATCATGACACTGGAAGAAAGGGTTTCCCTAGCTCTGAATATATTAAAGAGATGGGAATACAGCAAGCTTTAGGTTTTGTTTAATTTCAAATCAGCAAATATCTACTTTTTATAGGGCCTACAAATTTATGTTTTCCTAATCATAAATGGTAATTTCAGTTTGGAGTCTATAAAAACCTTCTATGCTTAATTGAAGTCATTATTTATCCTTAAATACTTTAAAGCTCACACTTTATGAATACTAAACATTGAATATGCCTTGAATTGTTTAGTTATTATGTTCAATTGATTAATTTCCTAATCGCCCATGTTTTATGATGTACATTTCAAGATTGAAACAATCTTGATTTATGGCCTGAGCCTGAGATAAGGTTTATTAATAATAGTCCAAGTTCCTACGAATTGTTCGATTTGTTTAAAACAATATCTTGCTGCTGTGCTCAGTGCAATCTAACCACCAAGCTCATCGTCGTCATCCTATACTCCCTATCATCATCATCATGGCGGTTTTCTATATTGTTCTTGTACCTTTATTAGTTTGCCTTTGTGTCGGCTCAATTTATGAGCTGACCCTCAACCCCAGCAGCTAGGGCTCCATGGCTCCATGACTCCGAAACCAGCTGTGGTGGTGTGGTCCCAGCTCTCTTATCTGAACCGCTGCATTCAGAGGCAGAGGAGAGAAAAACTTGTTTCTGTAGTGCTAAGTTATGTTCTCTCATTTCTCCGGGGCACCCACTGGGGCCCCGCATCCCGTGCCAATGGCTCTTTGGTTTTTTGCATTTGGCGCAATGCTAATTCATTTGCATAGCCAACAAATACGCATGCGGCCGGAGCTGCCTCATTCTCATTCATGCCAAAGAGCAAGGAAAAAGGAAGGGGTCGGAGCACTGGGCTGCTCCGGCGGGGTGTGAGGTGTTCATGGGGTATAACGAACGACTGATGGCCCCGGCATGCTTGGCTGCATTTTAAGTTCATATACGCTGGCACATATCGGTGGCATATTGCCGCCGCCTGACACTTGGGTCTCCGGCCGGCCGCCGGCTCCTCCTTTTCCCATTTCTCATTTGCTATTCCAGCTGGGTCTCCACGGAGACACGGAGACGGAGGTCTTCAATTAAATTTAACTAGAAAGCAGGCTGCAAATAAATAAATACAAATACAAATACTGACTGACTGCGCTGGGCGATGGAAAAACAAATGATATTTTAGTTGCGCATGCATAAGAAATTATATTTTCCATTATTTATGGCACATTCAATAACTCCTGTCCTCTGTTTCATGTGATGGAATTTCCGCAGCAGAAGGCATTCCTTTGATATCGATTACCAGCACCGAACCCACTCACTCTCTTTCTCTTTGTCGCACATTTAATGTCTCAATTAAAGGCATTCCCATGCGCTTCATTTCCCTCTGCACATTTTATGCTGTTTTCTTTATTGCAAGTCACAAACGTTAACCCCATTCCGGAATGCTGCAACTTGTGCAATTGTGCTCCAATTTCAGTGTCCCCAACACACACACAACATGGGGTTCTCCGCCTCATTTGACCGGAGGAGGGAGGAGCACAAGGGTTGGCGATGTTCAGGCGATAATGCCTGCGTTGAATGATTATCGGAGGAGTTATTTGGGGGAGTGGCTGAAAGCTATAAATAGCCGACGCGCGTTGATAAGCCTTTCCGAGCGGCGGAAAATTGAAACGAACGGAAAATGGGGATGCCATAATGCCCAATGAGGGATTAACAAATTTATGGGAATTATTCTGTGAAGTGGTCCGAGATGAAAGGGGTGCAGGACTGATTCTGATTCAAAATCGATGTTCAGTTCTCAACGGAGTGCATTGTTCAGCTCGGTAATTGAATGGGGCAAAAGGGGCATTGGGAAATGGGAAAGGCGCCTCTAATTGCACCATTATTAATTCAAAAGATCGGCCAAATAAACAAGCAATTAAGTTCAAAATTAGACTAAATAATTCATAATCAAATGGCAATTGTCTCCCCAAGTTTTCTCTTTCATTTATCGGCATTAATTAAGTGCCCCTTTCGGTTGGGACTTTCCCAATTTCTTCGGAGTCTGTGAGTCTCTCTTTCTCTCTCTTTCCAATTACCAAAAAGATCATGTGCATCACGTTAATCAAGCGTTAATTTTCCCCCCAAATACAGGAAAAACAACAACACTTGACAGTTGTTTATGTTAATTACTGGTCGGTGGAGGAAAAGTTGCAGTAACATAAACACAAATGCTCGAAGTTTGAAGCTAACAGCTAACAGCTCACAGCTCACAGCTTAAATTGGGGTTTGGGTCACCGAACCCAGCCGGCAATTAATTAGCATAGGCCATATCATCGCACCCAGCTGCAGTGCTCCTCCCCCTGGGGGACCTTGTGCCATAAAATATGTTTAATAATATTCCCACAATTTCCACTACTTGCAGATGTTGGTGAAGGCGATGATGACAACCACGACAACTACGAAGGCGCTGCTAACGAAGCAGATGATGTAAACGCCTCAAACGCTGCCACAGCCATATCCCCTTTCTCTTCTCTTTCTCTCACTATCTTGGTCACTCTCCAAAAAACGAAACGAAAGCGAAAACCCAGGAGGGAAACTCAACTCGAGAAGCGAGAAGCGAGAAACCAAAGCCCACGACTGCCGCATTGGATTTCGTTTCGACCGAAATCGAAACTGCATTCTTTTGGACACTCGTCGTCGTCCCATTCATACTAAACTGACACATATCGGGCAACTGTCGTATCGAACATGAGATTGCCACGGTGCTGTCCATCGGTGCTCCTGCTCCTGGCCATCGCAGCACATCTGGTGCTCGCCGAGCGGGACTTCAATGTGAACGACTCCCAGGTGAGTAGCAGTAGTACCAAAGAGGTAATTGGAGCAGATCGCTCTGTCTCCCAGTAGGGTCAACGTCAACGTCTCCCTGGCGACTGGTAATTGTGATTGATGATGCATGGAATTTTTCATTTGAGTTATACAGTCGCCGGTCGAAGGCGAGATTAGATTGCCGCCGCGATAAGTTAATGCTTTGCCAGCAGTCATGATTTTCCTCAAATCTATTTTTGTTTTATTTTTGCATTGTATTCTGGAAGGAATTTGCGGGCCAAATTGTTTTCAAGTACAGAAATAGACGTAATAAAACGCTGTTCGATATGCCATCAATACTTTTGTGTTGTCTGAACATGAGGTTGTACTGGAAATTCATTTTGAAATACATAGAATGATAGATAAACTGGAAAATTTTCCTTATTTTAAAAGCAAAATAATACCTAAGCAGCTATTCAGCTTATATTTTTGAATTAAGTAACTAGTAATGTAATATTTATTTAACAATCTGTATTGAAAGCCTTTTAAAACCTTCCTTTCCTTCAAGGTCCCCGTCATTGAGCCCAAGGATGTGCCCGCCTACAAGCAGGATCCGTATGTCACGGAATTAATGAGCTGCCAAAATACACACAGCGAGATCGTGCTGTCGTTGCTGTTGAAGAAGCACGACTGGAGCGAGCTGACGGCCACCAAGCGAGCCCATGTTCAGGCCAAGTTGGCCAAGTTCTTTGCCATCCCAAAGGTGAGGAGCTTTAGCAGTTTGGTTTTGAGCCAAAGCAATGCCTAAAAATGTTCTTTATTTAGGAATTCATTTCCCTGGACTCGGTGTCGAAGCGTGAGCTGAAGATCATGCACAAGCTGGCCATGCGAAAGGGAGGCAAGGGCAACAAGAATATCGAAACCCTGAATCGCCGTCTAGGACGCGCCAGTTTTATGGTTTGTATCTACAATTTGTCTTCGTTTATTCTTTTTAATTATCAAGGCTTTGTTTAGATCGGCTGTGGTCCCAGCTATTTTGTGATGGGTGAACCGATTGCCAAGCAGATTGCCCACCAGGTGAAGGACGGCACTATTGGCGCATTGACGGAAGAGAACTTTGGCCTTTGGTTCATTTGGCGAAAGGAATTGAAGTCGCGGTGAGGCAAAGAACAAGCTTTATGGGGCATATTTCTGAGAGTTTATAGATTTTTTTGTTAATACTTAATTGAGAGTTTACTTGAGTTCATTTAATACAATGTTTTGAGATATTCTGCTTTTGATAAGAAGTTCTGCCGGATACATAAATACATATACTCTTAGGAATACAATGAACTATTAACAACTCTCTTGAGCATGTCGATAACGCCAATCGTTCTTTCAACTCCCAGATCAAACCGCAAGCGACGCCAGTCCGAGGGCTCCGGTGCTGACGAGGATGACTACGACTATGGGGATGACGAAGAGGAAGTTTCGTAAGTTTCACTCACCTGGATGTGTCACTGTACTTTAATTAGGGATGACAGAAAATATTGATAAATGAATTGATTTTGATATAAAAATGGAAAAGAGAGACAAATTAAATGAAATTGTTCGGATATTCTGCTATAATATCGATATTTTAACGTAAAATGCGAGATATCGGTACTTCAAAGTGTACGATACTTTCGATAAGATATTAAATGTAATATTTTTGTCGATATATAATATCAAAATTTCCCTCCCAATATACATCCCAAATTCCGATCTGATTACTAATTCTTGTTATTTCTTTTTTTAGAGAGCCCAGCACGGAAGTGCCGGCGGTGACTACGCATGCGCATCGGCATCATCATGGAGCGGTGAGTGTTTTAGGCCCAGGTTCTTTTTTCCCCATTCAGTTATTCCACCATATATATATTTGTTTCGGTTCTTCTCTGGGTGTTTTCTTTATCTGATACATACGTTTAAATGAGAATACCTGCGGTTCATACTTGTTGGTTAACCACACATGCTGACATATGTATGTATTACCTGTGTGTGGATCTGTATGGATCGCGTCTAGAGATGCGTTATCGTTTTTGATTTCCGGAAAGGCCTTTGGTTCTCTGTTTGTTTACTGCACTTTGTTAATAACCGCAAATTGCATATTATGCCATATATAACATTCAACAACAACAACAACAACAGCACACCACACATGCATTTAAATGAAACACACAAACACACAACCCCATCTACTACACTACAATATATAACTATAATTCATCATACGGTGTTTACGTATTTTCTCTTCTCTTTTTGCTATCTTCCCTCCGTTCTCTCACACACCCTTGTCTGTGTATATCGATCACTCGATCGACCGATCGATTGATCGGTCCCATTGTGTTAATGTGTAATATGTAAACCCACCATCCATCGAAATCGCCTCCAAAAAAACTAACCGAAAAACTCGACTCACTAACTAACCCCAAAAAGTCGGAGGTGTCGCCCGAGTCCGCCGTCTCCTCGTCGGCCGTGCCCCTGGTGCCGAATGTCGAAGAGGAGATCGAGGAGAGCGTGTCCAAGCTGGAGTCCGTGATTAGCAAGACGATTGAGAACACAAAGAATATCAAGGAGCTGCCCGTTCTGGGCGTAGCCGAGGATGGTGACGACGAGGAGGATGTCGAACTGCAGCAGTTGGGCGTTCCGCTGGCGGTGGAGATACCGCAGGAGGAGACCACCAGCAGGGCAGCCACGACTACGACGGAGTTGGTAAAGCCCAGTTACATGGAGGAGAATGCCATTCAGGTGGACTCGGCCGTCGATGTGGTGGAGGAGGACGAGGCCTTGCCTCCCACGCTGGCGCCATCGGTGCCCGCCTCTGAAACAGAACATAAGCAGCAGCACCAGCAGCAGCCATTCTCTCCTTATGATGCCACCTCTTCGGTGTCGTCGTCTTCGTCAGCTGGCGAGGCTTCGCCTTCGGTGTCGTCGTTCCCTCATTCCTCCTCCTCCTCGCCCACAGCCACGCCCACAGAGCTAGACAGCCAAACAAGCTCCTCTGCTGCTGCTGTACCATCATCATCTCCATCTCCATCTCCATCCGACCCATCCTCATCCTCATCCGCATCCACATCGCCATCCCAAGCCACTCAACCAACAACAACAACTACATCAACAAGCACAACAGCAACAATCTCAACTACAACATCAGCAACATCAACAGCAACAACAACAACCACGACACTGTCTGAATCGCCAAAGGTAATGATGTCGCTTCTGTGTGTGTGAGTGTACGAACGAGTGTCCTTCCGCCTCTCACTGTCTCTCTGTGTGTGTGTGTGCCGTGTCCTTGTCTCCTGTCTGTCGTTGTCACATGTAAAACGTTGCCTCACCTCAGGAGTTAGCTTAGCTTTATAGCTCCGACTCCGACTCCTCTGTGTACATATATATATTTTTATATTGATATTGTGTTTTATTGGCTTTTGTCCTGTGTAAATGTAGCAACTCGTAAAAAGCCAGCAGGACTCCACAGAGTGTTTTTGTAAGAGACTTCTAGTGGAGTTGGAAGCATAAATGTTAGATAAATAGTTGTAAAGATAAGTGTACATACATCTAGTTTTCATAGAGGGATGCTTAAGAGTCAGCAAACCTTTTTTGTGTATATCCTGAGAGTAGACATTAAGAGTTAACTTTAGATGTATACTAGAATATAAAACAAAAACGTAGGTACTTGTAACTCGTAGGAAGGAGTGAGGTATAGATAGAGTAGCTCAGGGACTCAGTTGCCCGCTTTCCACCCATCCCTCTACCTACCCCCCTTACAAAAGAGCACCCACTTATATCTGTTACCCAAATTAAACACCAAAAGCAGCCAAATACAATGCTTAACGAGCTCGAGCTGAGCACCCTGCTGCCCCTCGAGGACTTGGACACGCCAACTGCAAATGCAAATGCAACTGCAGCCACAGTTGAAGGAGCAGCAGCAGCAACCGCCGCCACATCAGCAGCAGAAGGCACAAGCGAAAGCGAGTTTCATGTAGAGTCCACCACGCACCGCACGATTAGCTTGAAGGTGAAATCTCGCTAAGCGCTATCGCAATCTTAAAGCCCTACTAGACTTGCACCTCTGTCCAAAAACCGAAAACCAAAAACCCCCCTCGAAACCTCCGGCTCCGATTGTGTCACCGATTATCCCCGAATCCAATTAGGGGAAATTGCTTTCCGGCCAAATGCACTTAGCATGTACATAAGGGCAGGCAATTAGAGAGCCAGTGCTCCTCCTGCATGAGGTCCTTTGGTAATTGCATGTCCACTCTCTCTCTCTCTATCTCGCATTGTATCCTTGTATTTGTTGTACTAACACTAACACTCTAACAACACCCACAACTGTCTCTCTGCCTGCCTCTCCTTCTTAGCCGATGACTTTGCAGCATGACACTTAGCCAGAGCCATCTGTCGCCAATTAGCCATCTCACTGTTAATGATTTCCCTGTAATTCCCAGGACGGAGAACCCGATGCCATCAGCAGCGGCAGCAGCAACATGAGCGCCGGATTGGCCAATAACGAGGTAACCAACGCCTTATTTCCCCGGCAACGCTCGAATTTCCACTAATATCATTGAAATCTCTTTTGTTCCAGATGTCCACGGCGGCTACGCCCTCGTCCTCGGTGGCCACGACAACAGCGGCCACACCGGACTCGAGTAGCAGCAGCACTTTCATCTCCCCGGACTACTTGGAGCCACAGCCGGAGGAGAATAGTCCGCCGATTATTAAGACGCGCCTGCAGAAGCTGGCGGTGACCTCGGGCAAGGCTTTTACCTTCCACGTGCTCCCCGATACGTTTGTCGATGCCGAGGACCAGGGCAATTTGCGGCTGGCGCTCACCGACAAGGATGGCCACGAACTGAAGGCCACCTCCTGGCTGCAGTTCAATGCCGACAAAAAGGAGCTTTACGGCCTGTAAGTAGATGGATTTGCATTCAGTCTGTGGCTTTTAAAGCTCACTGATCCAACTCTCCCTTGCCAGGCCCCTGGACGATGCGGTTTCCCGTTGGCAGTACCGGCTCTCGGCCACGGACTCCGGCAACGCCAGCGTCACCGAGACGGTGGAGATCAGTGTGCAGCAGCACCGGGCGGTAAGGACGATTAATCACGAGATTAGCATTGCGGTGAGGATCAACGAGAAGCCGCATGGCCACAACATCGACTGGCAGCTGAAGTTGATCAATGGCGTGGCCAGGACACTGGATGACTCTGGCAACGCGGCGTTAGTGGTGCGCGAGATCCGCCAGACGGCGCAGGATCCGCATAGCGCCGTCTTTGTGTACTTCAATGAGACGCTGCCGACCAGCGAGTGCCCCGAAAAGGAACTGCACGACATTATTGCCAGGCTGGATGCCCAACGATTGAGTGACCTGGTGGCGCCAACTCTGGGCATCAAGTCCATAACCGGGCAGCTGATCGGATCCTGTCAGAAGGACCTGACCCGTGTGAAACCCACCCAGCACATGGCCAAGAATGTGCCGCCGATGCCGCGCAACCAGGTGGATCGCGTCAATGCCAGCGTCGGCCAGCTGCTGGTGTTCAAGGTGCCGGCGGACACCTTTTATGATGCCAACGACAATCAACTAACGCTTACGCTGAAGACCAAGGACCACAAGGAGTTGGGCACGCGGCATTGGCTGCAGTTTGACTCGAAGAACGAGGAGTTCTACGGAGTTCCCAAGAGCGGCGACATCGGCTCCGAGGAGTATTTGCTGGTGGCCGAGGATAGCGGCGGTCTGAGCGCCCACGATGCCCTCGTTGTGGTGGTCACTCATGCGCCCAAGAAGGAGTTCGCTGGCTACTTTAAGGCCTATCTGGCCATCAGGCACGAGAACTTCAACGCCGAGCTGCAGCGCAAGTTTGTGGAGCGCGTGGCGAAGCTGCATGGCGATGCCAACACCAATCAGATCCAGATCCGATCCGTTAATATGCACCACGATTCGGACGGCACCATTGTGAACTTCTACAACACATCGCTGTACAAGACGCACAACCGCTGTCCCGAGAAGGAGCTGATAGCCACCAGGAGCGTTTACCTGAACAGCGACATGAGCTTGAAGGAGGGCGTGAAGCGGGCCTTGGGACCCGAGCTGAATTTGACCAACTTTTCGGCGGTGCCCAGCACCAACTGTCATCGTAAGGACTACATATATACCGAGGCCATGATTTTTTATTGATTATTATCACTTGTTTTCTTTAAGATGCCGAGATAATAGACATCCACCACAATGACTATGTGCCATCCCGGCCCGAGGAGCCCAGTTCGAAGTCCACATTCAGCGAGGAATACATGGCCAACATTGTGCTGCCTGCTGTAATCATTATCGTAATGATTATTGTGGCCTCCATCATTGCCTGCTGCCTGCACAGGCGTCGCCACAAGAGCGGCAAAATGGAGCTGGGTAAGGCTGAAAGATCAGAACTCTACTTACCTCAGACTCATGTCTTTATTGGCTTCCTAGGTGATGAAGAAGAGCGTAAATCCTTCCGTGCCAAGGGCATACCCGTCATTTTCCAGGACGAGTACGAGGAGAAGCCCGAGATCGGCAACAAGAGCCCCGTCATACTCAAAGACGAGAAGCCGCCGCTGCTGCCACCGTCCTACAATACCTCAAACATGAATGGTGGGTGTTACATAATTCCCATATTTTTCGATAACCTTGATTGGCGTTACTTTTCGAAAATGAAGTATGCGATATATCAAAGTTATCGAAATTATCCCTAATATCTACCATAATATTCCGCCAGAGGCTTAACCTTTTTCTATTCATTTGCAGGCGACAACGATGTGGACGATTATGTGCCGCCGCCATCTGTTGTCGTGGGCGGTCGGGAGGTCCGAGGGAAATCACCGGCCACGCCCTCCTATCGCAAGCCACCGCCATATGTGTCGCCATAAATATACTTCAGTGTCAAGTAGAGGAGCAATGAGCAGAAGGAACGAGAAGAAACAGCAACAATAATAACAATCGCATCGTATTAACCACACAACAATCTATATATATATATATATACATATATATAACCGATTCGGCACAAGTTATATGCAACTAAGCAAACTCTTTTGTATATATCCAAGTGCAAATTGGTTTCTTTGGACATTGTATTCGAATTGAAGGGGGGACAAAGCGAGAGAGCCCCAGCCGAGAAGTATTCGCCAAGCCGATAGAGTATGGAGTTTTTTTGGATGACGACGTTTTTGTATTAGGAGAGGAACAATCAATTAACACACACACACCTAAGCTTAACCGAGAATCACTAAACAAAAACACGACAAGACGATGATGAACTATGCTGCATATTATTTATTTAGTATGTACTCTTAATTTATCTATATATATATGAGTATACCACGCGAGAACACACTGAACACACACATCAAGAAGAGGAGTTTAGTAGACAAGCAGTTAGGAGCTTGAAAAACACACAAAACACACACACACACGAGCCCATTTAAAGCATAGCATTTAAAACTATTTGTACTAATTAAGCTAATAGAGAGAGAAAGAGAGTGGAATGTCCTTTGTCCAGATTTTAGTGCTTGCCGGACTTTCTGCTTAATTTGCTTAAGCCGAATTGTTTGCATTGTTTATATTTCATCAAAAATGTTAAGGAAATTTTCAAACAAAAGCTTCGCCTGGGACCGCCGAGTCAAGGCTACGTACTTGCTGCTGGTTGGCTTCCCATTCGTTTGGGTACTTTAGTTTTTTTTTGAGGGACAAAGGACAGGCCCAGGAGCTTTGATTATTTTTAGTTTCTAAGAAGCAATCAAACCCCCAATAGAGCTGCCAATAGTCTAGTTAGCCCGTTTGAATATGACAAATCAATTCCTAATTGCCCACAAGTGCTTCCCACAGAATAAACAAACAAACAAACCAACAAACAAGACCATATCCACCAGACACAACACAACACAACACTCACATACACAAATATTTATACGAAAAATGGATTACTTAAAGTAGAAACTTAGTTTTTAATGATTTTTACACACTCCCTTTGGATTATTCTAAATGAAATTTTTACCAATACCATTAGTTTATAGCTGCTAGTTGTAGGTCGGTACTTACTACACTTCACTACACCCGTCCCGTCCCTGTCCCTGGTCCTGGCCACCCCCCTGAAGTAAACTTAGTGAGTTGATTTTATACGATCGTGTGTAGCAAGTCCAGGCCCTAAAAAATATACACAAGAGCAATAATTGCCGAAGGAGAATTACTGAAGAATTACTTTACGCAAATGGCCGAAAATGCAAGGCCAATTTTTACGTAATTGCCTATTAAACTAAGTATAATTAACTAATTTGTGTAATTTGCATTAAGCTCAACCGCTGAATTATTTACATTTTGTACTTTGTAATAGCGCAAATCAGCAGAAACAACAGCAATAACATCAAAAAACAAACAAACAACAAACAACAGCAACGGTATCAATTTATTTTGAATAAAAAAATGCCAAAGATACGAAATTTTAGTTTTATTTGTTTCTATTTATCGTCACCACACAACACCCCGCACTCACTTACACACCGCAGACAGGAGTTGGTAAATGAGCTCTAATAAAATAAAAATGGAATTCCAACTAAGCACAAAAACACGCAAGCAAATAAAATTAAATAATTGTGCATACAAATCGGCGTGTGCTAGTTGCACATTTAATTAATATAATCAACAAATAAGCGAAACTACTGTATATTTAAATGCAAACAAGCATAAACATGCATATATTCCAGTGCATGCCTATCGATTATTGTAAATGCAAATCTGTTGCCACTTTGATTGGCTTAAATTGACCGTGACACACTCACACACACACGGCTACAATAATTATAATAATTATTGAGGATAACTAAACGTGAACATATATATATATAGCTATATATCCGTATAGGATGTATGCATGTACGGGATTCTAATAAACATTTATATATATTTTGATACAAAAAAAAAAAAGACATTCGCAACAGATGAGTTTCATTTTTAATTGCTTGTGTTTTGTGGGGGGGCCCTTCTCGGCTTCCACGTTCCATTAGGGATATATAATTTGGGAAAAAATTCAATTTATGGAAATTCCTTAACAAATTATGGAATCAAAGGGAGTCCTGCCAAGGCATAGGTAGCGGGGTAGCGGGTGTCTGTGTGTGCATGGGGGGGAAAAAGTCAAATCAAAAGCATTGCCATAATGAAGTAATACAAATTTGTTTTTCTTGTCGCTCTTTGCCGCCTAATAAAGACATCCGGTCCCCGCCCGCTCCTTCCCCCTGCCAGCCAACCAAGCTATTGATTCCCGTTACTTTGACAACCAATACACGCCGGATGCTGGCACACAAACACACACACACATGCGAAAGCACATATTTGCTTGGCTTCGTTGACGCCAGCGGAATATTGTCATGTCATGTGTGTGTTTGTGCTGATGCACAGGGAGAAATTAACTTAAGCTTTACTTGTTTTTGGGTGAGTTAATGGTAAGGGGGATTAAACAGGGCAGCGAGGCAGCTGAAGTACCTAGAAAGGTCTAAAAAGAGCTCTTTGTTTAGTTTACAATTTATAAATACATAAACTATTTCTATTATTTAAAAAAATATATAGTTTAATTGCTTATAAATTAAAAAAAAGGGGGTTGCCCACACAGAGTTAAAAGGAGCATTGAGTTCAGAAAAATTCAGCGAAAGGCAAGATATAAACTAACTCCCAAATAGCTAGAAGGTTTTATTATCGTTTATTATGGTTTTAAGTATTATAAAAATATCAATTTGAAAATTTTCTCAAGAGTAGTGCTCTTGCAGACCACTAAGATGCCTTGTCTTTCCACTTAAAATAGAAATTACAAGGTAAAAGCCAACATTCTTAGAAATATTCTGTGATTGCAGCTTTCCCTAAGCTAAGTTATTAAAATCCTGAGGTGACACCAAGGCTGCTCAATTCAGAGAACAAAATAATAACCACATTTCTCAAGAAACAATTCCTATTACAACAAATAAAAACAAATTCCCAGATGTTGTTCTCTATGTAAAGGACATATTGTCAAGGTGGCCCCGGCATTGTTGTTCTTGCCCCTTACGGTTATTGTTATTATTATGTAATGCAGTCATTTAATTGGTAACAAATTGTATTGTTTGGCTTGGCGCTGGCAGGGCCAACGGAACGACAGTTCTGGCTTGTTTCGTTTTCCACGCTTTTACGACTTTCCCAGGAAACGTAAATAGCGGCATCGCTTTCTCCACGCGTGTGGGTTTCTGTGAGAGATTTTGTTGTATAGCTTTAATGCCACCCCCAGGACACACTCACACACCTGCTCGCGGCGGCGAAAACAAAGAACTTTTGATTGTACCTGGCGAGTTTGGTTTTTAAACTTTTGCTGGCTGGCTGTCTGTGCCCCTGGAAATGCAAAAGCATATTACGCTAATATGAGCTGTAATTAAAAAGTCAAACCAGCGAAACAACAACAGCAACTGGTATGCTTAATAAAATGCAGCATAACTAGATTAGTTGAATTTTAGATAAAAAACATTACCAGTTATGTTTTGTCTGCTCGGTTTTGTTGTGGCTGTTGCGGGAAAAACTACTGCTTTTGGTGCCAAAAAGTATTTTAGAGTTAAATGCACAGCAGTTCAGGCTTTGAAAGACAATTTTAGCTGGCCAACAAGGCGGATGATTAATATTTTCAGTAAGCTAACTAACTGGGCGTATGAGTAATATTTTATGGTATTGATAATTTAGTTAGTTGAATTTATATTAAATTTATAACGTCTCTTTTATATCCATTAGTTATTAAATACATTTAAATTCGCCATTCAAATGAAGCCCTGTCACATGTCTGTAATTACACAATTTGATTGCATAACTAGATTCGGTTTCATTTGCTGGAATTCCACTGTCCTGGGGGGAGGGCCGTTGTGTGGCAGGATTTTATCACTGGCCAAACGAACAGCTGCTGTCGCCGGAGTGTCCTTTTTCGTTGCCATAACGCTTATTATCGCCAACTCTCTGTCATCGCTGACAGGCAAGCGCCTTTGGTCCAACTTGCGACACTGGCCATAATCACTTTCGGCCTTACCCACTTTGGCCTTTTTGCGTTTTAAGTTACCAAACAAACAACAAAGCGTATAATTAACTTATAATCTTACATGCTGCCAGGACAGATGCCTGGTGGCTCCACCCTTAATGTTTCTAAGAATAAATCTCGGGCGGCACAAAAGATGAGAATGGTCGCGCTGCTCACAAACACAGCCACACATGTGCATGGGATTTCCATAGTTTTCTTTGGGGAGGGGGTGGCGGAAAATCCAGAGCTTGAATGGAATATGCAATTTATATTGGCTTTTGTCCGAAACAATGGGTGCGAGCCACGCCCCGCTTTTTGTGTAAAAGGATTCTGGGCGCAAAACCCCTATCTCTTCTTTGATATTTCTTATACTTTGCCACAGTGAGGAGGAGAGGTCTCTCCTCCGACTTTCCATGTTTGTCAAGTTTGAATTACATCAAATATTTTCGCTTCTTAGAAGTGAAATCCACACCACCCGCACTCCTTTTCTACTCCGCCGTTGTCGCTGTCGTTGTCGTGTAAACAACCAATCCGGATTCCCAGCTGAAGATGCGGCATCAGGCAAATTGAGATTAATCACAAAACAAACCCGGGAGCCAGCCGGGAGAGAGCTCAAAAGGTGACAAATGCCGGAACACACACATACCAGCAGCAGTTACAAATCGATGTGAAATATTTGTGTCGACCATGATTTGTATTTGCGTCCACATGTAGCTACATTTACCATTTACCGGGGGATACATTTAAGTTTCCTGCAATTGAACAGCACAGGAATAGGGACCAGGACGAGGACGAAATCGTTTGAGAGCCGGACACAAATCAATTATGTTGCCACGGGACAAAGGCGGGAAGCGAGCGTCGAAAAAATAATGGCAATACAAAATAAATACGAGGGCCGAAGCGTAAAAAGGAACAATGGGCAACATTGGCAACCTGCTGCGCTAATGCCGGTCCCAGACAAACAAAACCCCCAGAATACCCACTTTGGATGTGACTTCAAATACAACAACACTGGGGGAAAAATGGGATAAATTTAAGCTTATATATTTTATATTTGCGGAAAAATTGTACTACTTTTTGAGAAGAAGTTACCTTATTAAATTATTAAGTGTACAACAGCTTATTGAGTTTTTTAACATAGTTAAATTAGTTTTAAGGAGATCTTAGGAATTTTTTTTTAACATAGTTAAATAAGTTTTAGGGAGCTCTTAGGAATTATAGATGTGTATCTTGGTCTAAAAGGTTATTTAATATTGAATTCTTAGCATGAAGACGCTCTTGATATTTCGTATTTTGAATTAAGAGCTTTGTTCATTAAAAAATATCAACTTAATGTCGAAAATCACTCGGAAAATGGTCAAAGATATGCACAGACTTCTTAACAGCTGTTTCTTACCTTGCCAAGATTGCCATTAGCGCCAGGTTTTTATAACTTGAAGGAAATATATATAATAAAATATATATTATAAACAGATTCCTAAATCTAAATATAACTTGGATTCGATATATAGTTGGTAAACTTGTGGGGATTAAACATCACTTAGTTTTGGTTTAAAGAAACAAACCATAATAAATAATTACAGCTTTGAAAACACTTAATAGAGAGTCTAAGGTATGAATTTTTAAAGCAATTTAAAAACCTTAGAAATTTCTGTAGTTTTTGTATCAGTGGACAACACTGTGGCACACGTATGGTGACACGCAGGAGGCGAACTCAAAGGAGCCGCCGCCGAGCAGCTGGCTCCGTCAACCAATTGAAAGAGCACTTGGACAGGGAGCAGGGACATGACCAGCGGAGAAGCGGATATGCCCGGCCACTCTATTGGGGGCTTTAGGTAAATTGCTTTTATTGCACACAGTTCGTGTCGGCGTTCGAATTGCACTTAATTTCAATCAGGCGCCCGCTGCTAAGCCACTTGGGCTAATTGTTTGGCTTTCTGTATGCTTTTCGGGGGGGAAGTCCTCCTCCACTGGGTATCTCTCTCTCTGCTGCTCCCATAACCCTCGAATCACACGAGTCACGAATCTCGAATCTCGAGTCTTGAGTTGAGACGAGACGAGAGTGTGGAAGCCCTGGGTAATTTGCAAATGCTGTGCAAGCTGCTAGGTAACCGCCTCGCCCTCCAAAAGCCTGAGTAGGACTCCTGCTCCTGCAGCCTGCTCAGCGCGACTTAAGCTGGCTTAAAAATCAACTAGGCGAGGTCGGAGCTTGGCCAGGAGATTGCGTGCCATCCTGCAATGCTCCCAAATTAATTGTAGTGGCTGCTGCGCACTTTATAATTTCTGTTTTGCCGCGCTGTTGTGTATATCATTAGCCCAGGGAACATTTTGTCTAATCCCCGGCTTCAGCTCAAGTTCTCTGCTCCGCGACTCGAGTCAATATGCTGCGGCGGCTAATGGAAGTTGCTTGTTGCGGCGGGAAGCCACCATTATATATACCAATATATATAGTTGCATACTTGAGGGCCCGGTGGCCCCGGGCAACGCATCAATAATGCGTATCCTTCCCGTATTCAGATTACGTATACCACTGAAATCCAAAACGCGACAAAAACGCGCGCTGCTGCCGTCACTCCTTTCCAGCATCAAAGGCCAACCCGAAGCAATTCCCATATGGCTGGTGACCTCATTTTCCAAATCGAAAACTCAGCCAGCGCAAAGCCCCAAAGGAAGCTCGATCAACTTGGATTTAATAAAGTTACGGAACCCAGGGACCCGAGCTCCATATGGAGACGGGTTCGGGGCCAGTCTGTGCTTTTTCTAGTCCTTTCAGGTTGCCATTTCCACTGCCAGGTTTGCCATTGAAGCGGCAACAATAAGTAAATTAAAACTAGAGCTGGCTGGCTGCATGCCGCACGCGCTTTGAATACATTTAAAAGGCAAGTAAATTAAAATGAAGCATGGCGGAATGATTTTTACACTTGCCACCCCCTTCGGCAGAGGCATCAGCAGCCGTGGCAGGAGGTGGCTGTGGCTGTGGTCCTGGCTACGGTCACAGTCACATCCACTTGTCGTTCACGCATCCGCACGCACAGCTGGCTGGGCAGCAGACTGGCGCCAAAGTTGTGGCTGACTTCACAGATTTCCCGCGACGATGACGGCTAAGCTGTTGCTCTGACTCAGTGCAACACTGGGATTAAAAATGGGGGAGAAAAGGTAATAAAATAGCTTAGGAATAAGTCAAAGACTAAGAAAACTTATAAGAAAATTGGTTTGGGATAAGAATAGAGAAGAAATGAAACCTAATTTACTAAGAAGATATGTGAAATTTCTTATTAACTATTTAAATATTCAAAAATTTATAGGGTTTCTTGCTTTTGTGAAGACTTGTAAGCCTAATTCAGCTTTAACTATTTTTTATAGTAGTTAGAAATAGTTTCTTAATACATTTTCTTTACAGTTTTTTATGAACTTAATATTTATTTATCTAATAAAATGTTTCAAGTGCATTTTTAGAAAAGAGGCGACAGGATTAGGGGCAAAGGGAATCAACTGGAACCCGGCTGGCTGGACGTTCGGGCTCGTTAAAGCCGCCAGAATGCCGCAGGCCCAGCTTCAGCTCCTGCTCCTGCTCCTGATCCCGCGCCAGCTCACCTCCATCGACATCTCTGGATGTGACCCACTGTGCGGCGCGGAGCGATGTCTGCATGTGTGGGTGACATGTCCCTGTCCTCGGCGCTGACACGCCGTCGTCCTCATCGGCGCCAGCTCATCAACTAGTCCTGGATGCTCCCTTCCTTTCCTTTCTCCAGCCCAGCGACCTTCCTCCCTGCCATGGCAACGCGCTGATCCTTGGGGAGTTAGCCGCGGGAGGTGGCTGAGGGTCCTGCCAAGTGTCGTTCGGGGGTTGCTGTTTTGTTTTTACTTGTCGCCGCATTAAAAAATAGAGAGAAAGCCAACAGCAACTCGCTCCATATGGCAGCTTTGGCGCGACACAGCGCCAGGCCAGGCCAGGGCCAGGACCCTTGTCACAGGGGGGGAGCCGAAGGATACGACGGATGCGATGTACACGACAGACGCTGCTTGTGCCACCGCCCGCTGCTCAGAGAGCTCCGCTCGTTTTCATAATCGGGCGGTAATTGTACACCAATTTGACTTATGAATATAAATTAACTGTGAAACGTGCGACAAAGAGACATGTGCGCCTGCATGTCGGGGGGGGTTGAATGAATAAAACCGACGACTCAATGGAAATATACACTATATATATACACGCAGAGTACATATAGTAAAGTAGTAGAGGGCGCGCTCTGTGTAGATCATTATACAATATTGTGGACAATTGAGATTATTGCCCTTTGACAGCGGGAAGTATTAAAAAGACGAAATCCCTTGCATGGCAGAAGATAAAAAACTTCATTGAAAGCGGGATGAATGAATGAATGAATGAAGAGGGCAAAAGGGGAATTATGTCAGCCAAAAGCGGTTTTAAATGGGATTGCCAATTATGAGCACATGTCCTGTGACATAAGTCATAGATGTTAGGCAGGTATTAAGAGGAGAATTTAATACTAGTTAGAAAGTAATATAAACATAGATTTGGAGGGTATAAGTTTATATTTTATTCAAAATTTAATTTAATATGTATTAAAAATATAAAAAATATAGAAGAATGTTTAAAATGATGCTACGTAATGTTAAAATTAACAAAAAAGGAGTCTGATTAAATGTATAGCATACTTTTTTGGGTTAATCTTAAAGGATTTCAGATCTCTAAGATCCTAAAAGAGCCACAGAAATCCTCAATATATTTAAAAACTTTAAGCAATAACATGTTTAAGTTATCAAACTCGGTTTAAATTAAGTTATTTTATTATGTACAACTTTGTAACTCTTTTTTGGCACCTTTCAAACTTCCATTTACACATAAACTCTAAAAATTACACTAAAACCTGTTCAAAAATCACACTAACTAACCCATCAATCAATCTCCATTTATGTCCAACATTAATAAACCCAACCAGGCATTCAGTTTACTAAATCGAACGTTTAGCCCCCAGTTTCATCCCTTTTTTTTTTGGGGGGTCTAACTGCATTACGTATACGCCCCGAATCGAAAAAAGCCTCAGAATGTAATTACATTCGTTCCAGTTGTCCAGTTCGAATGCGGGAAATGGCTCCTATCTGTGCGGGATAACACATCTAATTGCCTCAAATTGTCACACTGTCCAAGCCAGCCAGCCAGTGGGTGCGGAGTGCCAGCCCCAGCTTTATCCCAGCTTCCCAGCTCGGTTTTGGCCGAAAAAGACAAAGGGAAAAGCAGGAAAAGCAGGAAAGTGTGGACGACACACCGAGAGATTTGCATTCGTAACTCGATTTGCGGCGGCAGCTCTCATCGCCACTCTCACCAGCCAGGATCCTGTGGCATTTGCATGGCATGACATCAACATCAGAGGACGAAGGCACAGGCTTGGTCACAGGCCACAGAGACATATGTCTCTACAGGCACAGGGAGAACGAGTGAGTGTGGGCTCTGGCAGCTTCGTATAAATCAAGAAAGCCAATTTATATTTGGTATATGGCCCATTAAATGAAATCTTACGAAGTTCGGATGACAATTACATGAATAATTACATGAAAGGGTAGACGCGCCTTAGATTTCCATAAGGACACAGGAACACATGATGGTGGGTGGTGGTGGTGGTGTCACTACCAAGTGGCAGTCTGAGCCCGAGTCTGGCTTTCTTTTATTATTTATGTCGCGCACACGCATACCGCAGCCACCCAGCCAGGATATACAATTGCACTTAAAGCCTGCTCCATATGTGGCGGCGCACACATAGCACACAAGCGCCTTTGCTCCGGACACGGGCTGTAACTCAATCCGGGATGGGATGGTGTGGGGTGACAGGAGGCAGGAACAGGAAACTGCTAGCTTGTCAGCATTGCTCCAGCTCCAGGCTTCAGGTTCAGAGCCTTAGATCCCAACCACACGGCCGCAGGAGCAGCTACCACCAGCAGCATTTCAAGTGCGTTTCATTTACAATTTCCTTCCTCGCTTTATGCCTCCGCTGTGCCCCAGACAATGGCACACACACAAAGTGCAAGGGCGGAGTGTTCCCTTTTGGCCACCAGTGCCATTGTTATATTGTGTCCCTGCTATGCTATTTGCCATTTTCCCCGAACTCTCTTTGCGTTGGCCTTTTAGCCTTTTTAGCCAACATTTTTTCCACTCTGGAAGCGTGGGGCAACCGTTAAAATCATTTGGCTGCAATCGCAATCGAATCACGGCGGCCGTAAAAAGATGCAAATGGCAGCTAACGAAACCGAATGCATCCACCTAGACGGGAGTCACCTCACAGGAGGCATTCGCATCACAGGCTTCTTCGCATCCGCATCCGCATCCGCAAACGCAAACGCCCTTTGGTGATGCTTTGGCTTTGGATCCCATCTGCATATCGAACACGGCCAGAGGAGCACTGGGAGAAAGAAATGAGAGGGATTCTAGAATATTTGAATTTTGAAAATGTTAATTAATGTTTAAGAACTTATTTTGTACTACTGTAACAATTTTATATATTCTTTATTAACGATGTTTCTCCTTCAACTTCTCGATCCAAAGTCCTTTCTTCTTGCTCCTCGATCATTTATATACATTCGAGATATCGATAATACTATCGTTTGTTCTTAAAGCTATTCAATTAATTCTATCGATATTTAG